>PVLA01005097.1:0-156343 GCA_004027455.1 Hydrochoerus hydrochaeris | reverse complement strand
CGAAGGAAAATTCCTATAAGTAGAGCGAAACCAACTTCCCAGGAAGAGCTGAATGGCACCACTACTGGTCTGCACCCCTCCTATCCCCATTTAGCCAAACACTATGCCATCCTGGGGACAGTTCTAACAGACAGCTGCAGAGGCCAGTCTCCTGGCATAGCCTCCCTACAAACGTTCCCTCCCACCTGAAAGCGTGCAAATAAATCACCTTTGGGGCCTTAGGGAAGCCATGAACAGCACTTGGAGAGAGGGAAATGGGCAGTCCCTCCCCCCATCATCAAAACACAAGAAACCTGTGTTCTGGTGGCATCCTACCCCCTACCCACTGCCCAAAGGAAAATTCCTTGACCTAAGCTGAGAAAGAAGTTGAATACATTGTGTTATGGAAGATGCTGATCCTGCTGGCAGGAACCTGCAGATGACATCTCTGGAGACACAGGAGAGGGAGAAGACTTGATGGAGTCTGTCCAGAGAGGTGTTTCCCCTAACACCAGAAAGATCTGAGACTGTGGGAAATCCTTTCCATCCACAATCCTGTGTAGGAAAGGGAGACCCTCTACTGACCTCTACAGGACCATGGCAAGTTTTGTAGGTTGGAAAGCAGAGTTCTTGATCAGGGATCCAAGCTTGAAGGAAGAGAGGGGATTCTCTGGGGCAGGGGGCTTCTGGTGATATATTGTAATTTCAATATTGTATATTGTAATACATTAAAATATTGTAATCCCTTTTTCCATTCACCTTGCAGTCTGAAAGTTATATTTGTAATTCCAGTGATACATTATTGGAATATTGGTGAATTAATTACAATCTATCACCTCCAGTGCAACCCACGGCAAGAATAAAGACACTAAGACATGTAGTTATGGGCAGCCAAGGGGTCTTGATTCCATTCTAGGTCAGGCTACACAGAACAAAAGGCCTTGATCCAAGGTCCCTCCCAGAATTTATTATCCCACAAAGACGGGAGTGGCTCAAGGATCAGTGACCGTGAGGATGCAGGAACTATGTAAGCTGAGCTGGCCAGGTGGAGAGCAAGTATCTCTGCAATATGCAGGGAAGATTATATACAAAAAGACCAGTCTGTATAACTCAATTAGGGTAGCATTTGGGTGGTTTTAGGAGGCTGTTGCTTGAGTTTCTCATATGTAAACTTTTGTGCCCTGGGAAGTCATAGCCTCATCTTATTGCTGAACCCTAGACATTCCTAGAGCTATATGGCTCTGCCATTTTACTGTGCTCAACCATTTTATAGGGAACACAGTTTGAGAAAACAGGAAGCTGTCAGCTGGCCTCATAGATTACATGTTAGCTAGCCTTATTTGCATTGGTTAAAGCCCACTGAAGGCAGAAGGAAATAGCATGGCCAGTTCTGTACATATCAGTACATGGAGACAGGATTGGGTTTAAGTAATGCTGAAGCAATTACTCTGCATTCAAAGGGAGTCATCCAAGTCATCTCCTATATCTTCTACTGGGCAAAAGTTCTCAAAGGACGAACACAGAGACTACAGGGAGACTTTCCCAGCAGCAAGTTGAGTGAGAATGGAAGGAACTGATGGAAGTCAACAGAAAGCCTGGTGGGTAAACTATTTCACATCCTTCTCTTTCCAAAACAATTGAGGTGATGGGATCTTTAGACAGAGACAAAGGCCTGCAGTTAACCACGTGCAAAGCATGGTTTATAGCCAGAGGTGATCCAGAGAGACTGACCTCCCTCACCACTCCCGAAGAGGCAGCTAAGCAACCTGCAGGCAGGAGAAAAACTAGCTTGGCTCTCTGTAAGTGGGCTATGACTGCAGTGGGAAGTAAACTGTGTAGACTGTCTGGCTATAGGTTATAGTGGCCACACAGTGTGTGTGTGTGTGTGTGTGCGTGCGCACGCTGTTGTTGTTGCTATTGCTTTTGTGTCTATTTTTGCTTCTGTTTTTCTTTTCTCTTTCCTTTTCTTGCTTCTTTACCAAAATTCTTATTTATTTTTCCTTCTTAATTTTTCAAGTTTTCTCCTTTATCCTGCTCTCTTTCAGTCTTCCTTTTTGTTTCTCTTTTTGACCTTCTTTTTTCCCTCTATTCTGTTCTTCCCTCTTCCTCATTTTACCAGTCTCCCATCTTCCCTTGCTCTTTCTTTCATGCAACACACACACACATAAATTTTATATATATATATATATATATATATATATACACACACACATGTCAGATGTGTGAGTATATACAAAAGAGAATAAGAATGGACCATTGCTTTTTTATTTCAAAAAGAATAAAACCAGAATAAAGCCAATCAGAACAGAACAATGAAAGCTACACAGGACTTCAAAACAAGCTAATAGGAAATCAACAATGGCTATCATGATGTCTCTTGTTTTCTTCAAAATAGCTGTCCATACATCTGGCATAATCAAAATAAAACAGAATAAAATCAACCAAAACAAAAGAATGAAAGTATATTTTGTTTGTTTTTGTTTTGTATTTTTGAGACAGGGTCTCACTAAGCAGTTCAGGCTGGCCTAGAGCTCACTTTGTAGTCAAGGCTGGTCTTGAACTCCCAATGATCCTCCTGTTTCAGCCTTTGTCTTAGTTACTTTTCTCTCTCATTATTGAGACAAAATACTTGATGTCCAAAGTTAGGGAGGGGAAGGCTTATTTCTTACAATTTTAGAAGTTTCAGTCCATACTCAGTTGGCTCCAAATGGCAGGGCCACAATTCATGGGCCCTGCAAACAGCAAACATGAACAGCAAAAGAAAGACATGCCTTCTTCCTGCCATTACACTGTATGCTGGCTCCACCCCTGGGCGAGTGTAGCACCCACACCATCAATCCAAGTGCTAGACAACAAATCAATTGCAAACACTAGATTTATCCATGTCCATGATTGCATGAGACACAGATGAGGCCATCTGACATAAACCATAACATTCCACCCCTGACCCCCCCAAAGATGTGTGCACATCCTTTATACAAAAGACACTTGGTCCATCTCCAAGAGTTGCCAAAGTCCTAACAGTTTCAGCATTGCTGAAAAGTCCAAGTCCCAAGTCTCCTCCTAGATCTAAGACAAACTCTTAGTTGCAAGTCCCAGTACAAATGAAAACAAGGTTAAACATTTCCAATATGCAATGGCACAAGATAAACATTACCATTCCAAAAGTTATGATACAAATCACTGGAACCAAAGCAAGTCCAAAATCCAGCAGAGCAAACATTAAGTCCTGGAGTTCTATGCTCAGCATCTGAAGCAATCTGGTTGTAAGCTTCAAATGGCTTGAGTGACTCCACCCCTACAGCACTTACAGGGACTTCAGCTCCCGCAGCTTCTCTCTTAAGTCCCTACTGCTCAATCTTTGCAGCTTTCCTTGGATGATCCACCTTTCTGGCTTTTCCATACTTCTGGGGTCCCCACTGCATCTTTGACTTCACACTCACAGCCTTACACATTGCCCTCTCAAGGGGACACTGCCTGGCCTCCCAGGCCTTCTAAAATTGGAGTGGGAGCTACCTTAACCTCAGAACTCATGCATTTTCCTTTCACCTAAAACCAGCGCCACGTGGATGTTGCTGATGTCTGCTGCCAGCTGGAGCAGTAGCCAGGCTTTCCTCTCTCTTAGCTATAGAGGTTGAGTGCTTGGATCACTGAGCTCTCTAAACTGGATTATGAGGAACAGCTTCCCTATTTTGCTGCCATTCTGGAATCTGGTGCAGCTGCTGCCATTTTGGAACCTCCTGTGGCCTCCATCGCCACTCTGGAACCTGGTGCTCTGCAGCTTTCTCCCCTGAGCAGTCTTTCACCTTTGCAGTTTTGAGGCTGCAAAGGGTGGAGACCCACTGCTTCCCGCAGGCCATCTTTTTTATTTCTCTGTTCCTTCTCAGTAATCAAGGCCTCATCTCTGTCTTCACAGTCCACAACTTTCTGGTCAGACTCACAACATTTTGAGTCATCCTGCAGACCTTTTGGTTCTTGATTCACAACATAAATCTGACTGAAAGCCCCCAACAATAGCCATGCCACCACCTCAACATTTGACTGCATTGAAATGTTTTCTGCCAGATTAATCAGCCCATTGCCATTAATCTCAGTCTCAGGCAAAGCCTCTGGACATGAGCAAAATGCAGATAAACTTTCTGCCATGCCATAACACACATCATGTGGAGTCCAACAACCAGTTCAGTCTTTCTTTCTAGCAGAAGCCCCCCAAACCTGGTCTTTACCAGTAGGCTTTCTATCAGCCTTCTGGTCTCCTGAGTTCTGACCAGAATCTCCCCTACAGAACAACCTAAGCTGTTCCAGCACCACTCTTTCAGGTGATATCTCTAAACCTTCCCAAACTCTTCCCACAAACCATTTCTAAAGGCTTTAAACCACATGGTCAGGTACTGTCACAGCAAGTGCCCCACTCCTGGTACCAAACTCTGTCTTAGTTACTTTTTTCTCTCATTATTGAGACAAAATACGTGATGCCCAAAATTAGGGAAGGGAAAGTTTATTTCTCACAATTTTGGAGGTTTCAGTCCATACTCATTTGGCTCCAAGTGGCAGGATGACATGGAGGGGCAACCATTCATGGGCCCTGCAAACAGCAAGTGCAAACAGCAAGAGAGAGACATGCCTTCTTCCTGCCATTACACTGTATGTTGGCTCTACCCCTGGGTGAGTGTAGCACTCACACCACCAATCTGAGTGCTAGACAATGAACTAATCACAAACACTAGATTCAGTCATGTCCATGATTGCATGAGACTTAGGGTGGGAGTGGGGCATCTGACATAAGCCATAACAGCCACCCAAGTGCTGAGATTACAAGCATGTGCCACCATGCCTGGCTATGAAAGCATATTTTAAAAAGAATAAAATCAAATGAAATAAAACAGAATAAAGCCATTCAAAACAAAACAGTGAAAGTGATAGAGGACTTCAAAACAAAATAATAGGAAATCAACAATGGCTATCATAATACCTCTTGTTATCTTCAAAATTGTTGCCCATACCATCAGACATAGTAAAATCAAACAAAACAGAACAGAATAAAACCAATCAAAACAGAACACTGGATAAAACAAAACAATAAAATGGAACAAAATGAGACAATGAGAACAATATTAGATTTCAAAAGCAAGACAGAAAGAAAATCCCCATAGTTGCTATATTGTATATTGTTATCTTCTCAATAGGTGCTCAGACTACCAGCCTTAGACTTTGCAGACTTAATGCTTGTATTGTACCTCAGTTGCTATCAACTCAGCCTGTCCTCTGAATCAGCCAATTGCTTATGGGGGTGAGGTGTGGTCTTGTCTCATAGGAAGGGTGAATTGGCTTCTTATTTCTCCTCCCAGGCTCTGCATGGCTTCCATGGGCTTATGGGGAGGGTGAATTGGCTTCTTGTTACTCCGCACAGGCCCCAAATGGCTCTGGACCATTGCTTGAACTTGAATGGTACCATTCATGGTCACAGTGTGGTAACTCTTAGAAGAAGTGAACTTGGAAGATCCAAACAAAACTACCCACAAGTATATAAATAGGACCTGACAACTTCACAACTACCCTCAATCTCTAATTACACTTTCCACTCCCTTGTGTCCCTCTACCTACCTTCACAAATATTCTCTTAAACACAACACCTTCAACACTAATCACTTACTTCAGCTATAAAAAATACCTCCCACAGAGTCTGACCTATTTTTTAATCTATTAACATTTCTTTTATCCCTGTTTCATCCTACTGACTTACTTACTCTCTTCCTTTTCCCTTTTCTCTTTCCCTTCTCCTTCTACATTGCAGATTAACTGCTAATAATATTGTTATATAGTTTTTAAGGAGCACTGATAAAAGGGCAAAAGTGCCAAAAGAAGTTTTAATGTTTATGACTAATGTATGGCTGGATCTGTGGATGCTTGTTATAACCAGGAGGAATTCTCTCCCTACAACCCAATCAATTAAGCTGAATAGGATAAGATAGTAGGCAATATTTTTTGACAAATTAAGCCAGGATCATATCACTGGAAAACAGAACCTAAATAAATAAATCTTCATAAAAACAAAATTTCTTCTTTCTAGTTGATCTCAACCCTGCACACACACACACACACACACACACACGCTCTCACACATGAACATGAAAAAAAAAGATAAAAAAAGTCTCTCTACAGGCTACCAACTCTCCCAAAGCAGTTCCAAGGGGCATTGATGGAGAAGAAATCAAACACCAAACAGCTGAACTGCATGAAATGATTAAAAAGAATGCAAAGAAACTTGATGAACTTAAAGGTGACATAGTCCAAAAGCTAGAACTAACAGATTGACTAGTGTGATTAGTGAAGGTTCAAATAAAAATTTAGAAGAGCTGACCAGAATTATTCAAAACATGGATAATAAACTTATAAAAAAAAATAGATGGAAAAACTGCCAAACATAAATTCCAGGGACAAAGAATTCTATTAAATAAATGAATAGTACAAATGAGCAATGTGAGGAGAGAATTTCAGACTTTGAGGACACAACAAAAACAAATAATGAAATACTAAGAAATCCCTTAAAGATGACAAGATAACAAGAAAAACAGATCCAACAGAACTAGATGTTGTTAAGAAGACTATCCAAGGATAATTGGAGTTGAAGAAATTCAAAGACAGCACACATGGAAGCTTTAAAAATCTGTTTACAGAAATCGCAGTAGAAAACTTTTCAAGTATGAAAAAAGAGCTCAAAATACAGACAAATGAGACTTACAGAATGCCTAGGAAATATAATGAAAAAGCTCCCAAAACCACATAATAGTCACAAAGCCAGAAGTCCAATATAAGGACCGAATCTTAAAAACTGTCAGATAAAAGCAAAAGACAAAAAGAAAAGAAAAGAAAAACTCTTATAATGGTAAACCATTAAGAATATAGCAGCACTGACGTTAAAATTTAGGAGAGCATGAAGTATTTCAAGCTCTAAAAGAAAACAACTAGCTAGGAGTGCTGGCACATACCTATAATCCCAGCATTTGGGAGGCTGAAACAGAAGGACTACCAGGAGCTTGAGGCCAGCCTGGACTACATAGTGAGTTGAACTTGCCCTGGACTACATAGTGAGACCTGTTGCAAAGAAACCAAAGAAAGAAAGAAATACAGACAGATAGACAGAAAGGAAGGAAGGAAGGAAGGAAGGAAGGAAGAAAGAAAGAAAGAAAGAAAGAAAGAAAGAAAGAAAGAAAGAAAGAAAAGAAAGTGAACATCTTTGCAGGACTAATATATTCTGCAAAATTATTTTTTAAAATCAATGGAGAAATAAGGACATTCCATGATAGAGTGCATCTTAAGAAAGTCACAACCACCAAATCAACACTCCAAAAAATACTCAAGAATATTCTAAACAGAGACAATAAATCCAACAAAGCCAAAATATCTGATGGGATGACTATATCAAGCAAGGTGAGCAGTTAAACAAAAAGGGAAAAATAGAGCAGTCAACAGTATAAAAATAATGCAATGACAGTAATAATGCCTTTCAGTAATAACTCTCAATGTAAATGGCCTCACCTCCTCAATCAAAAGACAAGGATTGGCTGACTGGATCAAAAAACAAAACCCAACACTTGGCTGCATAAATGAGATTCATCTAATCCCAAAAAGAGTTCATACACTAAAAATCAAACAATGGAAAACAATGTCCCATGCACCAGGATCCCAAAAGCAAGCAGAGTTAACAGTGTATTCTCAAAGTGGACCTCAAGTTAAAACTGATCAGAAGAGGAAAAGAAGGTTACTACATATTAGTTAAAAGAACAAGTTAACAGGAACAGATGATAACTGCAAACACGTATGCATCAAATGCCAGTACACTCAACCTCCTAAACATTACTGGACATAAAATGTCAAATAGACACCAACAAAATCATACTTAGGTACATCAACACCCCATTTTCAGTAAATGATCAAATAAATGAAAAACTAATAAAAAAAAAACCAAACATGAAACATGCCATTGAAAACATTGACTTAAACATTGACAGAACATTCTGCCTTACTACAACAGAACACTTCTTTTTTTATTTATTTTTATTTTTTAGCAGAACATTTCTTAATAGCACATGTAACTGTCTGCAAAGGAAACTACATACTAGTCCATAAAGCCTTCTTAAATACATACAAAAGAATTGAAATTACTCATGTATACTATCAATTCATAGCACATTAAAACTAGAAATCAATTGCAAAAGAAACCACAAAAAATTTTACAAACACTTGAATATTAAATAACACATTTCTGAATACTCAGTGTATCATAGAAGAAATCAAGGAAGAAATAAAACAATTCCTAGAATCAAACAATAATGCCAGTACAAAATAATAGAAATTATGGGACACAATGAAAGCTATCCTAAGAGGAAAATTTATTGTTATGACTTCTCACATTAGAAAAACAGAGTTATTGCAAATAGAAAAACTAAAAATACACCTCAAGATTCTTGAATAACCCAAACCCAAATCTAGTATAAGGATGGAAATCATAAAGATCAGCATGGAAATGAATGAAATTAAGACTAACAAAATCTAGCTTAATGAATCAAGGAATCAATAGCTGGTTCTTTGAAAGGATAGTCAAACCCTTATCCAAACTTAACAAAAGAAGGGATACACATGCACTCAGAAATGAAAAAAGGTGAAATTACAGTGAAATCTACTAAAATTAAGATTTTTAGTAACTACTATGAAAAATTAAACTCCAGCAAATAGGACAAGCTTGAAGAAATGGAAAGATTCCTAGACATATATAGACTACCAAAGTGGAACTAAGGAGACATAAGAATCCTGAAAAATCCATTAGCAGGCAATGAAATTGACTCAATAATTTTAAAAGAAAATGTTAAGAATTTTTTTCCTCCAATTAAGAAAAGTGCAAGGTAAGATGGTTTCTTCACAGAATTCTACAAGAAATTCAGGGAGAAAATAACATTGGTACTCCACAACTCTCTATGAAATTAAAAAGGAAGGAGTAGTTTTAAACTCATTCCTGAAAGCTACTATTATCTTGATTGCAAAACCAGACCAGGACCCACATTAAAAAAAAAAAAAAAAAAAAGACTACAGGCCAATCTCCCTAATGAATATAGATGCAAAAATCCTCAACAAGATACTGCCAAACAGAATGCAACAAATCATCCCTTCCCCCCAAAATCATACATAATGACCAAGTAGGATTCACATCAAGTATGAAAGGATAGTTTAATATACATAAATCAATAATTGTTGCACATCACATAAACAGAAGCAAGGACAAAAATCACACGTATACATCAATAGATGCAGAAAAAGCCTTTGATAAAATCCAATATTCATGATTAAATGAAAAGCTGAAGAAAATAGATATTGAGGGAACTTGGCTCAATATGATAAAAGACATTCAGGACCAACCTACTGTCAACATCCTATTAAATGAGAGAATAACTGAAAGGCTTCCCTCTAAAATCAAGACAAAACAAGTATGTATACTATCATCTTTCCTGTTCAATATGGTACTCAAAACTTTAATCATGGCAATTAAGAAAGGAAAGAAACAAAAGGGATGTATGTAGGAAAGGCTAAAGCCAAGTACCATTATTTCCAGATGATATGATCCTCTACTTGCAAGACCCAAAAAATTCTACCAAAAAATTTATAGAATCAATAACCTAATTCAGCAATGCAGCAGGATACAAAATCAACACAAAAAATCAGTTTTCTACAGTTTGACACACTTCACTTGAAGAATTGACCTAACCGAGGAAATGAAAGACATCTACAACAAAAACTATAGTACTCTAAAGAAGATTGAAGAGGACATCAGAAAATGGAAAGGTGTATTCTGTTCCCATATAGGCAGAACCAATATTGTCAAGATGGCCTTAGATATATAGATTTAATGCAATCCCAGTCAGAATGCAAATAATATTCCTTCAAGAACTAGAAAAAAAGTACAGTATTCTAAAATTTATATGACACCAGAAGAGACCCAGAATAGTAAAAGCAAAAACAAAAGAAGCAAAGCAGGAAGCATCATAATCCTGGATTTCAAATTATACTACAAAACTACTGTCTTAGTTACTTTTTTAGTCACTGAAATATAGTACCTGACACACATAAGTTAAAAGAGGAAAGGTTAGTTTTGACTCACAGTTTGTAGAGGTTTCAGTCCATAGTCAGCTGACTCTCAAGGAAAAGCATCAGGGCAGAGGGGCATCATACAGGAGAACCGTCCACAGTATGGCAGGCCAAACAAGCCGCAGCAGCAGCAAGCCTGCCTTCCTTATTTTCCCCTTATATTCCACCCAGCCTATTAGCCTATAGATTGGTATTGCCCATACTAGAGTGGGACTTCCATTATCTACACTCTTAATCCCAGTATCACATCCTTAATCAACATTCACACACCATCTTCCAAATTCTGCACTTACAACTGCACGAGGTTTTGGAGGAGCATCTAGATATAAGCCATAACAGCTACAGTGATAAAAACAGCATAGTACAGGTACAAAAGCACATGTGGATCAGTGGAGTAGCATAGAAGATGAAGAAACAGTCCCAGGCACACTAAGCCATCTGATCTTTAACAAAGACATATGGTCATAGCCTTTGTAACAGATGGTGTGGCGAAAACTGGTTAAACACATGCAGAAGATTGACTCTAGACCCATATCTATCACCATGCACTAAAATAAAAGCAAAAATGGATTAAAGACATAGATATTAAAACAGAAACACTTAATCTACTGGAAGATAAAATAGGTAACTCTCTTGAAGTCATAGAAACAAGAAAGGACCTCTCAACAGAATTCCAATTGCACTAGAAATAACATAAAAAATGAACAAGTGGGATTATATCAAATTAAAAGTCTCCTCCACATCAAAGGAAACCATCAATAGAGTAAAGAGAACCTACACCATGAGAAAAAAATTTGCTAGCTACTACAATGGGGAAAAACCCTAAAAAAATCCAGACAACCCAAAATAAAAGACCCTATCAAAAAGTGGGCATCTGAAATAAACAGCAAAAGTACAAATGACCAACAAATACATGAAAAAATTTTCAACATCTCTGGTCATTGGAGAAATGCAAATTAAAGCAACATTGGGATTCCATCCTACTCCAGAAAGAATGGTCATCATCAAGAAATCAAACAAAATTTCTGGGAAGGCGATGGGGAAAAGGAATGCTTCTACTTTATTGGTGGGAATGTGAACTGGTATAACCATGATAGTCATTATGGAGATTCCTCAAAATGCTAAAACTAGAAATTCCATTGAACCCAGCTCTTCTCCTTCTAAGACTCTTGCTCAGAGTTAAAGACATCATATTACAGGGGCACATACATACCCATGTATATGGCAGCATGACTCAAAACAGCTGTCTTAGCTGCTTATTTTGTTGATGAGACAAAATACCAGACATCCAGAGTTACAGGAGGAAATGTCTTTTCCAGTGTGCATTTGAAGACGTTCCAAGGCAAGGTGACATGGTAGAGGGACGTTGCAAAGAAGAAAATCCATGGCAAAGCAGTCCAGAGACAGCAAAGCAGCAAGAAGCAGCAGCAGCAGCAGACAAACCTACTTTCACTCTCTCCTTTATATTCCATCCAGGTTGTGACCTATTGCATTGTGCCACTCACACACGCTTCCATTATCCACACCCAGAAGTATGCTAATTCCAACCAGTGGACTAATTTTGTACCACACACCCTTAATCCTAGTATCACATACACCAGATGCAGCCAGCACAGGGAAGTCCCACCTATTAGTACATGAAGATTTGTGTATGGGGGGGGGCATCCAGCTATAAACCATAACAATAGTTAAATCTTGGAAGTGACCTATATCTCCATCTACAGATAAATGGATAAAGAAAATGTGTTATATTTACAGAATTAAGTACTTTGCTTTTCTGTAAAAAAGAAGGATAAATTTCAGTTATTTGTAGGAAAATAGATGCACCCTAGACCATAATGCTAAGTGAAATACATCAAACACAGAAGATTAAATAGCATACTTCTCTTACATGAGAAACCCAAAATATAATTTTTTTTAAAAAAATAAACATTGGAAACAGGGAGATAAATCTTTTGGAAATGGGAACAGATTACAGATACAAAGGGAAGGTAGAGGAAGGGGAAAGGAGGGAAAATAAAAAAAAATTGATGTATGTTAAGTATGTATACCTACCTAACCACAAAGAAGAATTGAAACATTATTTACTGCAATCATGTACTAATAAAAAAGTTTAAGAAAAATAAAGTGGCAAGAATAATGGCCTAATTGTATTTGAAATGCGAGGGAGTATTTTGGGAAGATAAACTGCAATGTATCTCTTACTGTAATAAAATTTGAAAAAATTTTAATGGTTCAGCACTCCTCATATTTTTGACCACATCTTGTACATGTGATCATGACAAGATGAATGAATCAACATGCTGATTAAATAAGCCAGACAAAAAGGTGGCTACTGTAGGACTCCACTTATTTGAAATTCTGGAACTCTATAGTGAAAAGACATCAGAACGGTGGTCCCCTCACTGGGAGTGTACAGGATGGAGGCGGGGAGCTGAAGGGGTGGGGCATGTGAGAATGTCCTGTATTGTTATAGGGGTTTTGGTCTCACAGGTACAAGGCATTATTCAAAAGTGGGCAAATATACTAACATCTCCTGGTATGTAAAATATATACCAAAAGGAAAAGAATGTTTAAAATGGATTTTGGAGGAAGTGCTGAGTGGCTATAGTATAGGTGTGGTAGCCTGACATTTTCTGCTTTATTGGGATCCTTAGATCCTTCTGAGGCCCTTAATCAATATGGCTGGGCTTATTTTCAATACTCCACTTTGAGGGTTCAGAAAGAACACATTGTTACTCAGGTTCTGGGAAATCCCAGTCTGAGCATTGATTTTCCTACATTTGGACCCAGCCATGGACTGAATGATGAAGCTACAGTCATGACTTAATCCTCTGGAGACAGTGGCAACCCAAGATCCTTCTCCCTCTCCCCCTCCTCCTCCCCTATCCTCTCTCCCTCCCTCTTGCCCTGCATAAGGCCAGCTGCATGACCAAGAGTGTATGACAGAAATGATGCAGTGTGTGACTTCTGAGATGAGGTCCTGAAAGACATGGCAGCATCTACCTGGCTCACTCTTGGACCACTTGCTCTGGAGAAGCTGACCTTGCAGAGGCATGCGAGGCCTGCTGCCAACAGCCAGCATCAGTTTGCTAGTGGTGTGAGTGAGCCACCCTGGAAGTGGACAGACCCTCTACTCCCAGTTAATCCCTCCCATACAGCCTTATGAGAGAACTCAAGTGAAAACTCTTCTACTAATACACTCCCAAACTCCGTATAGCAGAAACTCTGAGGTAACTACTGTGTCTCACCCCGTTAAGCTACTGATACTTGAGGTGACACAATAGATATTAAAGAAGGTGATGCTGGGACCTTCAGTAGACATTGAAGCGCCTCCTGGCAGGCGTGGCCTATCCTTGTGGTGAACCACAGATGTTTCCCCTTCTGCTCACAGCTGCATCCCTCCCTGCTTCTCATTCACAGCTGTGCAAAGAATGTCTGAGAAGTATTTTCTGTGACCCCTCTGACCCTAGTGCTGTACTAAAAGTCATTAAACTCCTTTAAGACTCTGCTGTCTGGCACCATCCCCAACCCCACAAGGGGAATTTATCCTTTGACCTTTTGACCTTGTCTTACCTGGGGATCTCAAAATACTGCACAGCACCTTAAGGACAATTACTCCTTGGACTGGAGAAGTCCCCAGGTCACACAGAATGGAAAGCTATTGCTCATGTCTCGCTTACAACCCCTCATCAGCCTCCATCTGCTCCTCCAAGGAAAATCTGTCTACCCACAATCAGTTTCTGTGGCAAAGGCAACACCTCCCTTAAAAGGAAACTTTCATTACGAAAGAAATACATGCTCATTTAGAAAAACTGGAAAATACGTACCACAGTCACTGTCAAGGTTGTGTGTGTGTATTTTCCCAGAATAAATTCCCTATGGATAATTTTAAGACTAAATGAAAAGCTGAAGTAATTTATTTTGTCCTAGTCAAAATTTTGAAACTTGGAGATTTTGTGAATTAAAGATATATTCTGATTTATACCAATATAAATCTTGAACTAATATGAGTTTAAATTAAAGAGGAAAGTGATCATCATAGTCCTTTATATGACAGGAGTAAAATAGTCACCAGGTGGGGAGAATCAAGAGAGGAAATGACACTAAACACCGGGACCCTGGCCTTCTGCTCACTGCCTTGCCCATCTGGTCCTGTGACCCCCCCACCCAGAGTTCTCCCTACCCCCAGGAGCAAAACTGTGGCCCTTTCTCACACACACAACAAAGCTCTGTTCACACTCAGCTCCTGTGAGGCCACACTTCACTTATTCTGCATTAATGAAATATCACAAACTAGGAGGCTTAAAAAACAGAAATATAGGCTGAGGATTTAGCTCAGTGGCATAAGTACCTGCCTGGCAAGCACGAGGTCATGAGTTTGATCCCTGATACAAAAAAAAAAAAAAAAAAAAGCAAAAAACCAGAAATGTATTCTCTCATGATTTTGGGATCTTGACTTGAAAAGCCAAAATGTTGGCAGGGTTGGTTCTATTTTAACAACTCTAAGGGAGAAGCTGCTTCATGCATCATTCCTGGCTTTGAAGGAGTGACTGTCAAGACCTGGTGTTCCTTGGCTTGTAGACACATTAGGTTGATTTCTGTGTCCATTTTCACGTGGTATCTTCTCTGTACATATCTGGGCCTTAACCTGGTGGCAGGCAGCTTTCTGTAACTGTAAGAAAACACACAAGACAAACAGCTCAAAAAAGGAAAGGCTTATAATGGCTTTTATGGCTCATAGTTTAGAGGTTTCTGTTGGTGGTTGGTTGTCACTGTCAGTTTTGGGCCTGTGGTGAAGCAGTGGATCATGGTGGGAGCACATGGATGACCAGATCCATTTGTGTTGTGGCTGGGTTGCAAACAAGAAAAAGAGGAAGTGGTGGGGGTCACACTATCCTCTTTAAGAGTCTGATCCTAGTACCTGGGTCCTACCTCTCCTTAGACTCCACATCTTTTAAATTTTTACCACCTCCCAAAAGGGGCTAATAGTCCCAGTAGGAACCAGGCCTTTAATACATGGGCCCATGGAAAACATTCCAGATTTAAACTATAGCACATGGCCTTATACGGAGACCAGTCACTGGATTTAAGACACACCCCATTCTAGATGACCTCATTTACCAAATTATATCTATAAAGTCCTTATTTTAGAATAAAGATACATTGTTCCAAGGACTGTATTTTGGAATGAGGTTCTGGATAGATATGAATTCGGAGAGGGCACTTTTCAATCCAAGTGCATCAACAGGCCTCATGGTAACCTCAGCAGTGACAGCACTGGGGTTGTCCCTAATGGATTATAAATCCCTTTATCATGAGGATTAAAGACAAGGGAAGAGGTCAAGAAAGGAAAAGTTTTAAACTCACACCCTGCTGAAAAACATTTGACTAAACAAGTCTTGTGGAGGCCCCAGGAGAACAAAGAGTAAGATTTTGCTGACTTCTTTTTGCTTGGCGAAAACAGAGGAGCAGTTCTTTGCAGAAGAAAACATTCTTAGACACGGGTAATGAAAGCAAACTCATGGAAATACAAGGGTTGGATCACAGCTAATTTAGGCAATGAAACAGTGCAGTGAATATTATGCAACCTATAAAATTGTCTTTAAGAAGAGTTCTTAAGGACATGGGAAAATGCTTATGCCTTAACATTAAACAAAAGAGCCAAGATTCAAAATTATATTTGCAACATGAGCTCAACTATGCAATAAAGAGGAAATGTTTCCAGAAAACAAGGCTGGTGCCAGCTGTGGGGTGGGGAAATGGAAGCAGAGGGCAATCGCCTTTTATCATACATGCTGCTTGGTTGTTTGATAATGTCACACTTTAAAAAAAATGTTTTTTTATTTAAAGAGAGAAAAAAGGTAGAAATATTACAGAATTTCAAAAAAAAGGATAAACAGTAAGAGATCATTGGTTGATAAATTACATATTGTCTTTTTAGAAATAGTTGTTCAAGTTATAAAATTAGGGCATACAAAGTAGATATTCAAGCAGTGAGACTGCAAACAGATCTATTCAACAATCCAACAAGAACTTAGAAGTATGGTTATCAATCCTACACACTTAAATATTCATGCAGTTATATCTTTTATAGCATTTCCTATTTCCTCTCTTTTTTACAATAGCAATTATGCATTTTAAAAATTTTTTATTTAAAGAGAAAAAAAGCAAAAGAAAAAAGGGTAGCAACAATACATAATTCTAAAAGAAAAAAGAGAAAAAAACATTAAGAAATCACTAGTTGATAAATTACATATTGTCATCTTGGATATAGTTGTTCAAGTTACAAAATTAATGGATACATAGTAGACAAACAGTGAGACTGCAAACAGTTCTGCTCAAAGATCCAACAAAGATTCAGCAATATGTTCATCTATTTTACACATTCAAACATACATGCAGTTATATCCCTTAGAGCACTTTCTTTTCCTCTCCTTTTTACAATAGCAATTACACATTTTGGGTTTTATTACTCTTGTAGTTCTTATCTCTTTTTACGCTAGAGACACAATGTGATGTTTATAAATATGATTCCTATTTATTTCACTAATGAAGATAGTCTCAAGTTGTCTCCATTTACCTATGAAGGCCTCAAGATCATCCTTTTTATAGCTGAGTAATATTCCATTGTGTAAAAAATACCACATCTTTTTCATCCACTCTGCAGTTGATAGGCATCTTGGTTGTTTTCAATGTCACACTTTTTAAAAATAAAGTTTCTAAACCAGGAGTGTTGGTTCACACCCATAATACCAGCACTTGGGAGGCTGAGGCAGGAAGATCATTGTGAGTTTGAGACCAGCCTGAGCCACAAAGTCATCTCAAGGTATGATGAGACCATGTCTCAAAAATAAATAAATTAAATTAAAATAAAGCTTCTGTTTGAGGACCCTTTTTTTTCTTTTTTATTGGTACTGGGGATCAAACTCACGACCATGTGCTTGCAAGTCAGGTACTCATGCCACTGAGCTAAATCCCCAGCCCCTTATTTGAGGACCCTTTAAGGTGTTAACATTAAGCTGCAAAAGTTAAAGAGTGCCTGTATATCTGGCACCCAGCATTTTCTATTTCTAATGTTTCATATTTTTCACAGTGGATTTAATATTGATTCATTATTACTAACTAGTGTTCATGTTTTAATGAGATTTTATTCATTTATTTATTTATTTTTGTGCTGGGAATTGAACTCATGAACTTGTGCTTGCCAGGCAGGTGCTGTGCTGCTGAGCTACATCCCTGGCCCTTTAATGAGATTCTAAGTTTTTTTGTAATATCATTTTTCTGCTCCAGGATCTCATCCAGGGAGTATGTTTTGTTTAATGTCTTCTTAGGATCCTCTGGACTGTGCTATTTTTTCTGCTTTCCTTGTTTCAGGTAACTTTGGCAGTTTGGAGGTATATGGGCCCACATTTTGTAGAATATGCCTCAATTAGAGTTTGTCTTGTGTTTTTTGCATAATTAGAAAGCGGTTATAAATTTTGGGAGGTAAAAACCCCAAAGAAATTAAGTGCCATTCTCATTGCCTTATACCAAAAATATATTACTTTTGTACTGAAATGTATTTGTAAGTTTGCCAAAAAACTAAGAATACTTAACTCTGGATGGTGGATTATGGATGTTCTCTTAATATTTTTTCTAAAATTTTCTATAATGCTATAAAATAAATTTTATAGATAGGAAAAGATTTTTTTTCAAAAAAGTGACAAATTCAAACTTATTTTAATTTTTAATTTTTTGAGAAAGGATTTTTCTGTGCAAAAGCCTTGAGTTTGTTTTGTATCCCAGGCTGGTCTCAAACACAAAACAATCCTCCTGCCTCTGTCTCCCAAGTGCTGGTTTTATAGGCATGCATGCTCTGCCACACCCTGCTCAAATTTATTTTAAAAGGAAACACATTAATATTTTCTAGGAAGAGATACCGCTAGACAGAGGGACTCAGGCTCCCCATGGGAGGCTCCCTTCACAACCCTGCTTTACCACCCTGGAGAGTGGACCACAGAGGTGCTTGTCCTCTCTGCAGCCTGCACACCAGAGCCCCCTGGACAGGTCATCTTGTTGGATAGCTTGACTATTTGCCAGCTATTCTGTCTACATGCTTAAGAATTATTATTTGTAAAAATCCTACTGTAAATACTCAGGAAGGGCTGCAGCTGCGCATGGCTGTGGGGATAGGAGAGGGAGAGAGGAGTGCAGGGCCTCTATCTGGCCTGGCGCTGGAAGGGAAAGTGTCAAATTGATGGGGAACACACCAGGGCCTGGCTCTGTGCTGGAAGCAGTCAAGATTACTAATGGAGGGACAGAAAGTAACAGCAACAAAAGGGAGCGAGGGCCAGGGCTGGGAAGACAGCTCTAATGAGAACACGGAGATGCATTCCAGGCAAAAGGGTAACCCAAAAATGTAAGCAAGCCTGAGGCTGAGATTAGTTATAGCCAAATAAGTCATGTGGGACTCGGAGGGTGCAGGCAGCTGGTGGAACACAGGGCATCTCTGCCTCTCTGAGTCCAGTGATGAGAGGCTTTGTATAAATACTGACTTTTTAGGGAAGACATGGAGGAGCCTCTCTCTTTTTCCACTGGAAGGATTAAGAAGAGTTTGTTGATTTTTAAACAGACTGTTTCTAATCAGGGCTTATTTTAGCTCTAATAAAGCTCTTTTCTTTTTTTAAGTGGGTGCAGCAAAAAGAATTTAATGTCAACCTCTGGGTAAAGTATATGTAATTGCTTTGGAAGATGACACCGTGAAACAAAAACTGCAGATCACATGCAACTCTCAAGACATTGGGCCCTCAAGGACATGCTTTTAAAGCACAGCAAGCCTTTGCCCACCATGTCCCAGCTCTTGGCTCAGCATGAATAGGGCTGGGCAGATGTTGGAGTCCATACAATGAGTACATGATGATAACTTACAGAGAAAACAATTAGCAAACCTCTGCTTATCCTTTGAGACTGAAATTAAGGGCTCTGCACAGTCTTCTCCACTTCAAGCATTATAGCAGCTCTATCCTCTGTTTCCACTGTGGAGAGATGTTGTTTCAATTACTGCAGTTATCACATCGCACTACAATCACTCATTTGTGGTTCTGCTCCTCCAGAAGATGTAGATTTTAGAGAGCAGAAGCTACAATTTATTCTTAATCAGAGTAGCTCAGTTATTGGAGACAGTAGGCAGGTGAAGGAAGACCTTGGAGGCAGGATCTGAATAACCTGGGGTATTCCAGGGCTACAGGAGCCGAGGGAGATCAGGCAGCTCAGGGGCCGCAGCCCCAGAATGCAGGTGATTGAAGTCTTCCCAGTCCACCCAACCTTAATTCCTGCTCTTCTCTCCAACAAAAATCTCTGCTCCCAGAGTGCTTTGAGGGCCTAAGTCATCTCTGAAGACTATGAAGGGGCAGTAGAAAAATAAAGGATGAAAGGGGACTCATATTATTTTTTTATGCTGGACTATTCAAAATTCTCTCTACTAGCTATTTTGAAATACTCAATTTTGGTCGACCATAGTCACCCTGCTGTGCTGTAGAGGATCGAGGGTCCTGCACCCCTGTCCTGTGTGTTTCTTGCTGGTCATCTTGTTCTTCCTAGTATCTCTTCCCAGAGTTGGGGATTCTGGGCAGATAGGTCATCTAACAGCCACACCCTGACGATCATTTGTCACCTGGATTTTCTGAGCTGGTTTCCCCTCTCCAGGTGGGAACCTACTGCCATCTTGAAACCTGAATTAGGTTTGAGAGCCTACCCTCTGTTAGTGACCAGACACACTATCTTAGTTACTTTCGTGTCATTGAGACAAAAATACCTGACATAACCTAAACCAAGAGAGGTTTATCTGGCTTACGATTTCCAAAGAGTGTAGTCCAAAGCCAGCTGCCTCCAAGGCCGAAGTGCTCACAGCAGGCCAGTTGCTCACTGCATGGCAGCCAGGAAGCAGAGAGAGAGAAGGGAGGAGCCAGGGAAGGAGTCATATCCTACCTGGTCACACCCTGTGACCTGCCTCCTACTAGCACAGATTGCTACAAATCTCATCCACAAATAAGTATAGCACCTCCGTAATTCAATCACCTTCCATGCACAGGAGACTCCTGGGGGACATTTTAGTTCCAAACCATAACATACATCTTTTACCTCTTGCAGCACATGGTTGCCAGAGCCTGGTTCCCTTCTACTGTCTGCCCTGTTCTGCCAAAGAAATAATGGGGGTTGTGCTCCAGTCTTGGGTTTTAACAGACGGTTTTTATATTTTGTCTTCCCTTTACTTGCATCCAGAGCACATTTCTCCCATGAGATTCCTCCTATTTCCTAAATCCACCAACATTTTGACAGCATTCTGCTCTGAGAATCTCCACTTTGCTGTATTTCAGATTTACTGAGGACACACGGAACAACAATCTGAAGAAACAACAAGAGTACATAGTCCACATCCTATGGGCTCAGCACCATGCTAAGTGCTTTACCAGTGTCATTTTCCTCTTTCATGGATGAGGAAACTGAGGCTCAAGAGGCTAATTCAGGGTGGCACGGCTTGTGTGTGACACCACTGGGATTCTGACCCTGCCCAAAGCCTGTGCTTGTGACTGCTGGGGACACAGGTGAGCAGACACGGTTCATAGACTGCCACGAACAGACAGAAACACAGCTGAGTATCCACATTCACAAAGATGGGGTGCATGCATTTGGAGCTTTTATTACGTGTTCAAGTTACACATTATTTTCTTTCCCTAGGAAACCCAGAGGGCCCAGCTCACATTATGATTCCTTCTCCTTCTCCAGTGTTTTGCCACTCATCCTGGCAGCACTGTACCAGGAACTGTGAGAACTGTAGAGAACTGTCAGCTGCAGATCCTGCCTTCAAAGGGTTTTATTTGAGGCGGTAAATGGGAGTGAAATGTAAGTGCTGAAAGAAGTGCTAAGCAAGTTTCCTTTCAGCTACCTAAATGTGAGTTGACTCATTATTCTACCAAATAACTCAAATTGGAGCAGCTCTTGAATTCAACACTAACTTTTAAGACCAGGAACTTTTTTTTTTTTTTTCATTTTAAAGAGCAAGATAAGATTTGAAGGGCAGGGTGAGGTTGTTACTGTCAACTGCCATGTTCTTTTATGGTCACAGTAATCTACCCTTCCCAGAGACTCAGAGAGAAGGGTAAATTTAGGTTTTGTTGCTGTGGGAGCCATTCCATGCTTAGTGCTTCTGGCTTGCTGTGGAATGATGGGCTCAGTTTAGTAAACTTTGATTGAAGGTCCACAGGGAACTAGACAGGATGCGAGGTAAGACGGGGTGTTGATGGGAAAGACAGGGCTCTGAGCTGGAAGAATTTATCTTGGAGAGAAGACAGATTGGTCTGTAAAAGGTTCTATGGGAGCCCAGAGAAAGCCCTTAGGTCAGTGCTGGGGTATGATGTAGTTGTGTGTGTGTATATGTGTATTTGTGTGTGTGTGTGTGGTGTATGAGTGCCCGTAAGTGTGCATATGTGTTTGTATATGTGTCTATGAGTGTGTTTGAATGTCGGGCTGTGTCTATGAGTATCTATATGTGTCTATATATGTGCTTGAGTGTGTGTCTATACATGTGTGTCTGCGTATCTGTGTGTGTCTGTGTCTGCATGTGCATCTATATGTGTATGTGACTACATCTGAGTGTCTATATCTACTTATGTGTCTACTTGTACGTCGATGTATGGGTCTGAGTCTTTATGCATGTATGTTTCTATGTGTATGTTTGCCTTGAGAATGAGATGAATGATTTAAATCTTTATATTTTTTCTTTTGGGGGCCTAAGTGTCACACTCAGGGTCTTGCACACGCTAAGCATGTGCCTTCTGCTCTGAGAGTCTCTGCTTTCATTTTGCAGGTAATGAGGACTCGGAGCTCTCCCATTGAGCTATATCCCCAATCCTGATCTAATCATAAGGGATATTCTCTGCAAAGAGAAGAGCCTGGATAAGTGCGCTAAGATGATAAATGACACCAAAGACCCAACCTAGGAGGAGAGGTAGGGATGTCAAGAGATGAAGTGGAGAGCCAGGCAGGACTTAGGGCTGGGAAGTCCATGGAGACCAGCTGAAGACCATGGGTTTATCCTGGTATAGCTGGGACCTTGAGAGGCAGGGAAACTACATGGCCAGATCAGCCCATAGGAGTCATCACTCTGACTGCAGCCTAGAGGCCACAGTGATAGGGGCAGGGTCATGCTGGGAACAGTAATTAGTCACTAGGGGACCAATCCAGAGAAAAGCCATCAGTGCCCAAATTCTAGCAGGAGAGAAAATGATGAGGGAAGAAGGTTCTATACCATCCTGCCATTCCCATACCTACCTGGGACCTGGCTATCTCCAACTAACACTGCCTTCGCCTTGCATGCTTCTCTGCTGCCAGCTCCTCAGCCTTCAGATGTCAGTCTCCTGAAGGATTCTCCATGAAGAGGCCATATGGACAGTGGAGCAGAGGCAGAGCCTTCCAAAAGCCTCCCCTCCCAGGGTGCTTATCTGATCACCGCAGAGCTCCCATCACTCTTCACAGTTTATTATGTTCAACTCCTTCTTAGCTAGCCTGACTGAACTGCAGACTGAGACACAGATGAGGGAGTTCAGACCTCTAGCTGCAGTTGGGTTCTCCTCTAACTGTGGTGAAATTTAAGACCAACAGGCATTGCCTCCTGCTCTATCAGTTTGTATAGGTCCAAATTGATCTGGAAGCACTGGGATGAGCAGGATAATTGCTTCATTCTGTCCTATTAGGTCCACAGACCAGTGAAAGTCCAGAGGAACTGACTGCCCCCAGGGGACAGAGATTCTTTCTGTGTCAGCAGTTAGCATGCATTCTTGGCTGTTTCTTGAACCTATTGATGATTGGCACCATTGTCTGCCTTTTTGTTTAAGGAGCTCTGAAGGTGACAGTTCCCATAAAACTAAGATATTACGGTCTGCTGAGGGTTCTTGCTAATTTCATGTAGAAAACACCTGGGAACTTTGAATGCCAGCAGCTATCAGCTCTTTTGTTATTAGTTCCAGTACTTAGAAGAGCCAGTGACTACCAGCAGGTCTTGAGAACTCCTCCTACCACCAAAAATGGCAGCTCCCAGCTTCTCCATCACTCTCTACCATTGTTTGCTTTTTCTACTGCTAGTCACCCTCAGTGTTACCAGCCTCAGCTGCTGGGTACAGGTGACACCAGCAGCCTCGTGGTGTCACCAGTTCTTTTTTTTTTTTTAATTTTATTTAAAGAGGAAAAAAAAAGCAAAACATAAAAAAGGGTATAAACAATACAGAATTTAAAAAAATAAACTGTAAGAAATCACTAGTTGATAAATTACATATTGTCTTCTTAGATATAGTTGTTCAAATTACAAAATTAAAGCATACAAAGTGGACATTCAAACAATAAGGCTGCAAACAGTTCTATTCAATGATCCAACAAAAACTTAGCAACATGGTTACCAAGCCTACACACTTAAACATACATGCAGTTATATCCTTTAGAGCACTTTCTTTTCCTCCTTTTGCTTTTTAAGTCCATTATCTGTTTAGTTATATCATGTTTCAGCTTGCTCATTACTGATTTGTTTTGTTGTTGCTACTTACTTTTTAATCACCTTATATAATTCTGTTGCTTTGTTTTTTAGTTTCTCCTCATCCATTCCCCATGGATCAGCTTTGGTGGAGTTGGGAGTTTTTGGAGGTATTTTGTTACTTTCTTCTCTTTTTAAAAATTTTTTTTTATTATTTTGAAGGTAGTAAAATACAACAGAATGAGACAGAACAAAGCCAGTTGAGGCAGTGCAGTGAAATTGGTACAGAACTTCACAGCAGGTTACTGGGATAACAGTAATAGGTACCATAGTATATCTCGTTATCTTCACAATAGTTGTTCTTTTAATCAGGTATAGCCAAATCAAAGGAAATACAGGACATTCTAGAACTTATCAAAACAATATTGAATAGAGCAGTACAATTAATTGGAACAAAGCAAAACAATGATAACAATATTTGCCTTCAAAGAGATGGTAGAAGGAAATCCCCCCATTTGCTGTTTTGCATATGTCAACCTCCCAAGAGATACTCAGACCTCTGGCTCTCATTTGCTAATGGGGAGGATGGTCTGTTTGATTCTCAACCTGCGCACTGGTAGGCTCATGGCTGCTTACCAGGGCAGCGAGCTGGTTGTTTGGTTTCCTGGTGTCCTAAGTTCCAACATGGCACACATCTCAGGAGATGCTGGTGGTTCTCACTCTGGGGTGGCCACAGCCTGCCGGGTCACAGCTGCTTACCAGGGTGGCAAGCTGGTTGCTACTCACCAGTTCCTATGTACAGCTCAGCATGCTCTACTCAAGAGGGAGATCATGAATAGGCAAGGACGTACCACGCAGAAAGAGGTTTTATTAAGATTTATTCTGCATTAAGGGGGTGTAGTGCATGAACTGACTTGCTAAGGAGTATAGGAAGATTACTTATATAAGGAAGATTGCTCATGTAATGTCAAAGTTTTTGTTTGGTCATGGGTATAAGAGGGACCCCTTGTGAACCTAGCCAAGGAAGGCTACAGAGGGGTAGAATTATCCAGAGAACTGTAGGGTACAGTCACTTGGGATAGGTCCATGTTGAAGCCTGCAGCAGCCAAAGCAAATCTGTTGGAGCAGCCTTGGGTACCCAAGGTAACTGGGGTGGCTGCAAGGCATCTGGAGCAATAGGCAAAGAAAAATAAAAACTGCTTCTTAAGGAGTGTTGGGCCCTTCTCTCCTGCCTCATCTGCATTGGGTAAATGTAAATGGTACATGGGTGTTCTGCAGGAAATATCAAGGACATTCCAAGCTGAGGAGACCACACGGCCAATGGCGGGTAGCTGAGATGTGCCGGGAACTGGCAGAAATTAGGGTAGCCTGGATCTTGGGGAGGTGTGAGTAAAGAGGCAAAGAATAAACTAGTCAGGGTCAACCCTGGAAACTATGCACCAGGGTTTGGGGTTTGCCAACAAGGAATTGGAAGTCATCTGTTTTATTTAGGAATGATGCGTTTTGTGTTGTTGGAATTAACCAGAAAGACCACAGAGAAAGAAGTGATGAAAATTGTTCTGGAAGCTGTCCTATGGCAGTGAGAGGAAAAGGGGGAGCTTCAAGAGTCACTTGAGACATATGAGGATGGTATCAGAGTAAGCAGAGTATGACAGAGAATTATTGAAAACAGGTGCCTACAACACACTGTGCTAGGGAATCCGAGGTTAGGTAATGCTTCATGAACTGCCTTCTAATATCTTAGGTGAAGTGAAGGACAGAATCACCTAAGGATTTGGTGGAAGGCAAAAGAAAGAGATAGATAAAGGTGTATGGGGAGAGATGTAGCCTATGTGCCCAGATGGAGGGCTGCTGGGGTTTTGAAGGTCTGCAGTGGTGATATTAATGTCAATCACTGTCTGCTATAGAAAATAGGGCTCTCACTCCAGACTCCTGCAGTGGGGCATTTTTGGAAGACTTGTTGAATGAAAACATATGATGAACGGGATTATCCAGGTGGACAGCTGAGTGGCAAATCTAGGCTGAAAACAGCATACAGAGGCAATTAAAATCAGAGGCACAGGTAAAATCTCCCAGGGCGGGCTCAAAACAGAAAAGTAAGGATACCAGCACTTAGGGGTAGCAGTGGGAACTAAGACACAAAGAGAACAGAAGACAGCAGATGCTGGAAAATGTCATGTGATTGATCAAGCTGGGTAAAGGTACAAGAGGATCTGGCTGAAGCTTGGGGTCAGCAGGCACAGTGGGGTCAAGAAACCTAGGTGGGGCTGGAGGAGGCATTGGTCCAAATGATGCTGAGGCACACTGCAGTCACACTGGGGACCATTCTCCCTTCTCATATGGTAGTAACTTTTTCTCAAACTGAACCCAGCTTGACTCTTAGCCCATAATTCATGGCTGTAAGGGAGGCTGCAGTGTTGATCTGGAAGACTCAGGTCTCTGGGATCAAAAGGTAAATCAAGAAGGGTATCATAACACCCTTCCCTCATCTCTGGGATCAGAGCCTCTGGGCCAGTGAATCAGGCCCACTGTTTCTTGTTCTGCACTCAAGAAAATATCAAGGTGGCTACCATATGAAGATTTTTCTGAGGATGGTTTTAATCTTGTGCTAGGAACATTTCCAGGAGAAAATAAAGCAAAGCAAAACTTAAAGATTCATTGCTCCTTGGCTGGAAGTGTGGGTGCTGGGATGATTGCAGAAGGTTCCACAAGGAACCTAGGAAGAAGAGCACTCTCCCTAAGAACAGAAGTCCTGCAAACCATATGGTACCCAGTTGCTCTCTTCACCATTTGTGGTCAAGTATCTCTAAGACTTAACACCTATCAGCAGGAAATTTCCTTTTACTGAAGAAATAGATAACTATTCATAAGAGACTGGAAACAAGATAAAGCCTGAATATATACTCTAACTCATTTAATTCCCACTTTACCTGCTCGTAATTACTTGTTTTTCTAGGCATATTCTCTTTCAGTTGCTCCTAGTTGCTTGCTTTTAGTTGATTTTTTAAAATTACTACTTTTAGGCCATGTGTGGTAGCATACACCTGTAATCCTAGCACTCGGGAGGCTGAAGCAGGAGGATTGCTATGAGTTCAAGGCCAGCCTAGGCTACATAGTGAGTTAAACACCAGCTTGAATTACATAGAAAGATTCTGTCTCAAACAAGACAAACAAACAAACAAACAAACAAACAAAAATAACCCCAAATCACCAATTTTAGAGGTATAAGTAACACCTCTAACCTGTGGGTCACAATGGTAACAACAGATGGCTTGCATACATATGCAAAGAGCACAGATTACTTCCTAATCTCTGATTACCTTTCCTGTGTTTCCATTCATTAACATCCCCAAACCCTCCTTTCATGGAGGCAGATTTTAGACTCTCCTGTCATCCACTTGGCCACCTTTTGAATAAATTCTCTTTGGCAAAACTCATTTTGGTCATAGGCAAACTACATAGCAGTCAAATGGACCTGGTTGACCATGAAGAGCTTGTGTTCCTATGTTCACATCCTCTGCAGTCATGTCCATTAGTCTGTCATCTATGTCCATAAATAAGAGTTTTTACCATATATAAATTTTATAATTAGCTACGAAGGCTTTTTTGTATATGGGGTGAGGGGAGGTTGAACCTTACATATGCTTTGTAAGTTCTCTGCAGCTGAGCTACATCCCTAGACCTTTACATTTTTATTTTGATACAGGAGTTCATTAAATCATGCTGGCTGGTCTTGAAATTGTGATCTTGCCTCGGCTTCTTTACTGTCTGAGATTACAGGTGTGTGGTGCCACACTGGGTATCTCTGAAGATTTTTAATAGGGATGTGATGGGTCAGGGCTGGAAAATTTAACAGTGATGCAATGACTTTCCAAGTCCACTGGTTTTCTCTTTTTCTACTTTTTACATCATAACGATATACATACTAGTTAGTGTTAATGCTTTTTTGCTGTCAAACACATGCCAACAGATATGAGGTAGATTTTAGATTCTTGCGAATAAAGATGATGTTCAGGAGCTTGAGAAAAAAATTCAAGAAAGATTCATTTGGTGGCCTGGGATCAAATGCAGGCTTCTTGAGAAAAAGTATAGCATCTTCAATCCACAAGTTTTCTTTTAAAAAAAGAACTATTATCTTCTATTTCATTAACGATGAAAACTGGTTAGGTCCACATTTTTCCTTTCCCATTTTATCAATTGATAAGACAATACAGTATATTCTACCTTTCATTCCTTCCTTCACCCTAATTCTTATTTTTCTTATGAAAGCATAATGATAGTTGATGGAAGTTTCTGGAAACATGAAGAGAACTGGATAATCATAGAGACTGAAGGCATGGCCACAGCACAAGGAATTTCCATGGGGAAATCCATGAGGTCTCTTTTAGACAATTTTATTTTGACAATGAGCTTCACTCTTCATTAAAAAAAATCTGGACTGAACACTTGCACCATTAGTATCACTTTGGTTCTGGATGTTTTTGTAGTGCCAGGAACTGCCTTGCAGTAACACTGTAGTAAAAGCAAAGGATGCAATTATGTGAGGATTTGGCAAAAGACCCCACCCTTTCCCTTTCTTTCCTTATTTGGTGCTGAGGATTGAGCCCACAGTCACCTGTCCATGCTAAGGATATGCCCTATCTCTGAATTAAACCAGATTTTTCTAATGTCTGCAGTGGTACTATTAGTGTCAGTCACTAGCTACTGAAGAGAATGGGGCTTATTTTCAGACCCCCACATTTAGGTATTTCTGGGAGATTCTCAGATCACAGGGAGACTTCGGTGCTGCACAGCTGGTTCTGGGGGCAACAATCAGACTCAGAAGAGGGATAAGAGTTTGGTTGGATCCTACAGCCTCTCTGACCACAGCTGGGAATGTGTTTTGAGAGCTATCTAATTGGAACCTTCTTTCACATGTGATGGTAGTGATGTTCTTTTTTTTTATTTAAAGAGGAAAAAAAAAAAACCAAGGGAAACAATAATACAAAATTCCAAAAAAATGAGATAAACTAAAATAAACACTAAGAAATCACTAGTTGACAAATTACATACTGTCATCTTAGAAATAGTTGTTCAGGTTACAGAATTAAAGCACAGAAAGTGGACATTCAAACAGCGAGACTACAAACAGTTCTGCTCAACAATCCAACATAAACTTAGTAATATTTGGTTATCAGTCCTAAACCTTTAAACATACATGCAGTTATATCCTTTAGAGCACTTTCTTTTCCTCTCTTTTTTACAATAGCAATTTCCCTGCAGCCTCGCCAACATTTGTTATCAGTTGTTTCCTTGATGGCAGCTATTTTTTCTGGAGTGAGATGAAATCTCAATGATGTTTTAATATGCATTTTTCAAATGACCAGCGATGGTGGACATTTATTCATGTATTTACTTGCCATTTGTATATCTTCATCTGAGAAATGTGTGTTCATCTCAGATGCCCATTTTTTGAGAGGGTCTTTGAATTTGGGGGGCTTGATGTTTTTCAGTTCTTTATATGTTCTGGATATAAGTCCTTTGTCTGAGGGGTTTCTGGCTAAAATTCTTTCCCATTCTATGGGTTTTCTTTTCACTCTGTTGATGATTTCTCTTGAAGTGCAGAAACTTTTCAATAATACAAGATCCCAGTTGTTGACTTTGGAGTGTTTCCCATGCAGTTTGTGTTTTGTTCATGAATTCTCTGCCTACCCCTATGTCTCCAAGACTCCCACCTACCTTGTCTTCCAGTAGATTTAGTGTTTATGTTTTAATATTCAGATCTTTAACCCATTTAGACTTTAGTTGTGTGCATGGTAATAGGCATGGATCTAGTTTCAGTCTTTGGCATGTGGAAAGCCAATTTTTCCAACACAGTTTATTAAAGAGGCTATCCTTCTTCCAGTGAACATGTTTAGCCCCTTTGTCAAATATCAGGTGGCTGAGTGACTTTGTAGTTGTTATTTGCATCTTCTAATCTGTTCCATTGATCCTCAGGTCTATTTCTTTGCCAGTACCAGGCTGATTTTATCACTGTGGCTTTGTAGTATAGTTTCAAGGTAATAAACAAATTCAGCAATGTAGCTGGATACAAAGTCAATGCTCAAAAATCAATAGCATTCCTGTACACAAGCAAAAAACTCACTGAGAGAGAAATTATGGAAATATCACCCTTCACAATAGCATCTAAAAAAATGAAATACTTGGGAATCAACCTAACTAAGAATGTAAAAGACCTATATGATGAAAATTATACTATGTTAAAAAAGGAGATTGAAGAGGATATTAGAAAATGGAAGGATATTCCTTGCTCTTGGCTAGGAAGAACCAACATTGTGAAAATGGCCATACTCCCAAAACTGTTGTAGAGATTTAACGCAATCCCAATCAAAATACCATTGACATACCTCACAGATTTAGAGAAAACACTCCTAAAATTCATTTGGAAACAGAAGAAATCTAGAATAGCAAAGGCAATTCTGGGCAACAAAGGCAAGACAGGAGGCATCTCAATTCCTGACTTGAAACTATACTACAAAGCAATGTTCTTTTTCTTCTTGTTTGTCATTGAGAATCACAGAGATTCTTTTCTGACCAGTATACCAGGGTGTTTATTGCCTTGAAATTTTCAAGATAGAAATGAAGTGACCCATACAGCAAAAGCATATGATGAGTTTAATCATTCTTCATGATTAAACAGTGGGCGCAGATACAGCCCAGGGGATGGCAATGCCCAGTTTTGCAGAAAAGTTCCGCCCTGCACACAACTGTAACCCCAGCAACCTGGGAGGTTGAGGCCAAAAGAGCTCAAGTTTGAGTGCAACCTAGGTGACTTAGCAATTTAGCAAGACCTTATCTCAAAATAAAAAATAATAAAATAAAATAAAATAAAATAAAGTGTGTGTGGGTATAGCTCAGTGTAAAGGTCTTGGGCTCAATCCTTAGTTACCCCCCCACACACACAAACACGGATGTAGGTGCAACTTCATTTGATGAAATGATATGGATGTTTGAGAAGAGAAATGCAATATCAATTATGAATTATTAGCTCCCATTTATAAGAGTCTACCATGTTCTGAGTTTTCTTTCTATGAACTGCTTCATATACTGGTTCTTTTTTTTTTCAAAGAAAAAGGAAAAAACAGTAAGAAATCACTAGTTGATAAATTGCATATTGTCTTCTAGATATAGTTGTTCAAGTTACAAAATTTAAAAATACAAGGTGGACATTCAAACAGTGAGGTTGCAAACAGTTCTGTTCAACGATCCAACAAAAACTTAGCAACATGGTTATCAATTCTACACACTTAAACATACATGCAGTTATATCCTTTAGAGTACTTTCTTTTCCTCCTTTTGCTTTTCAAGTCCACTATCTGTTTAGTTATATAGTGTTTCAGCTTGCTCAGTACCTTTCTGATCTGTTTTGTTGTTGTTTACTTTTTATTATTGATTTATTTTAATTTTTTATTATTTTGAAGGTAGCAAAATACAACAGGACAAGATGGAACAAAGCCAACTAAGACAGTGCAGTGAAATTGGTACAGAAACCCTCAACAGGTTACTGGCATAACAGTAACAGGTACCATAGTATATCCCATTATCTTCACAACAGTTGTTCTTTCAATCAGGTATAGCCAAATCAAAGGAAATACTGGACATTCTAGAACTTATCAAAACAGAACATTGAATAGAGCAATACCCTTAATCAGAACAAAGTAAAACAGTGATAACAATATTTGCCTTCAAAGAGATGGTAGAAGGAAATCCCCCTATTTACTACATTATATATGGTCAGCCTTTCAAGAGATGTCTAGATCTCTGGCTCTCACTTACTAATGGGGGAGGAGGTTGATTCTCAGCCCGTGCACTGGTAGGCTCATGGGACCCACTGAATGATTCTTCTCCTGCCTCAGGCCAGGGACGCTTACCAAGAGGGCGGGCAAATTGCCTTTGTGTGCTGTGCCTTGAGTCCCTCCATGCTCGGAGCTCTGGGGCTGCTGGTTCCCATATACTGGTTCTTAAGCCCAGATCACATCCTGATCCATCCTACAGCAGTTGGTCCTCTGGGTTGGTGCTGTGGCTTCTCCACATCTCCGTGGCTGTTGTGCTCCTTTCTACTTCACTCATCCTAATGCGCGCATTTTCTTTATCTGAATCCACTTCAAATTCCTCTTGGAAAGCAATGCAAATTCATGAAACAAAGATTTGGAATGTTTTCTGGAAAGCAATGAATTATGAAGACTTATTTTTCTTAAATTCCGAAGAATGGGAGTTTATTTTTTTCCCCCTTTTAAAATTAACATGTAAGGCTGAGTATAGTGGCTCATGCTTATGATCCTAGCGACTCAGAAGGCTGAAGCAGCAAGATTGCAAATTCAAGACCAGTTTGGACAATTTAACAAGACCCTGTCTCAATAAAATAATAAAAGAGCCAGGGATATAGTTCAGTGGCAAAAGTGCCTGCCTGGCAAGTGCAAGGTCTTGTGTTCAATTCCTGTCACCAAAAATAAATAAATTAAATTAAATTAAATGGTGCCAATGATGTAGCTTAATGGTAAAGCATTTGCCTAGGATGTGCATGGTCCTGGGTTCATTCATGCATGGGTGTATAGATATACACACACATGCAAAGTAGCATACATCTTTTTAAAAAATTGATGTGATAATTGTTTATTTATGGGGTATAGGGATACTTTAATGCATCTATCTTATGTATAATGATCAAATCAGGGTAATTAGCATTTCTATCTTCTCAGATACTTACCACTTCTTTGTGTTGACACATTTTGAAATTCTCTTTTTATTTAATTTTTGTTTTTGAAACAAGATCTCACTATGTAGTCCAGGCTGGCCTTGAACTGACTATGTAGTCTAAATTACGGTGATCCTGCCTCAGCCTCTCAAGTGCTGAGATTACAGGTGTGTACCATTGTGCTTGTCTCTCCTAATTCTTTATAAAATACAAATAGTAAAACATTATTTTTCCACTATTGCTGTCTTACTTTTCTTTTTGCTGAGAAAAAAATATCTCACACCCAAAGTTAAAAGAAGAAAGATTTATTGTAGCTCATGTCTTATAGTGATTTCCTTCCACAATTGACTGGCTCCAAGGCAGGGAGGCATCACAGAGGAGAAAGAGTTCATGGCAGGCAGCAGGCAGCAAAAGCAGCAAGCAACAAGCAACCACAACAACTCTCTTTCTGTTCCTTAGATTTATCCAGGTTACCAGCCCTTTTTGCAGATACCATTCATACCCAGGGTGGGGCACCCTTAATCCTACCCAGAACTATACCAAACCAGTTAGTAATCATACAGCCTTGATCCAGCATCACACACTCCATATCTAATCACTTCAGAAAAAGCCCCAACTGTGACCACATCAGGCTTTGGGGAGACATCTTGACATGAGCTATAACAACTGTCCTATGTAACTCTACAGTATCTTGCTATCTATTATTCAATCTTCATCTACTTCCCCTTGTTATGGTTTAAATCTAAACTATACCCTCTCCGCCATTTCTCATTCACGTGCAAGGTGGTTTGTTCATGGAGGCGCTGTGCTCATCAGTGGATTCACCCACTGTGCATGGTAGGAGATGGGGTCCGGCAGGAAGAGGCAGGTCATTGGAGGTGGGACCTGAAAGGATACCGGTGGTACCCTTTCTGCCTGTCCTCCCTTTACTGCTGCTTCCTGGATGCCATGGACTGAGTGCCCTTTTCTCTGCTGTGCCCCTAGCCATTTTGTTCCTGACTTGGTGGAACTAACTATGAGCCAAAACTCTGAGCCAAAATAAACCTCTCCCCTTTTAAATTGTAGAAGTTGAGTGTTTTGTCCCAGTGACAAAAAAAAGTGACCAAGTTACCCTTTCTCCAGTCTGCTTCCCAATTTGTGGCAACTAACATTCCACTCTCTACTTCTATGAGAGCAATTTTTTAGCTTCCATAGATGAGAGAAAACATGCAGTGTTTGTTTTCTGTGCCTGGTATATTTCATTTAGCATTATGTCCTCCAGATTCATCCATGTCAATACAGATTACAAGATCTTATTATTTTTAATGAGTAATATTCCATACATAGATATACATGTATATATCATTTTTTCTTTATTCATTTATCCATTGATGCACATTTTACTAGTGAGAAATTCATTCTTGTTAAATTATTCTGTTACTGCTTACCGTGTAAAACAATGGTATTTCAAACAAAGCTGAGAAGTATATATTTGGGCTCAGCAGAAGGCAAAGGCAAAATATCTATCATTGTTTCCATATCTGCCCAAGGATTGTTAAAAGGTAAAATTACAAAAATTCACTGTAAAGATCTTCATTGGCTTTACTTCTCATTTTAGAATTGGGCAACATTTTATTCCATGAAATAAAATAAATATTCTATGGGCTGAGCATATAGGTTGGTTTCACAGACAAAGAAGAAACAAAAGAATAAAGAGAAGAAAAGAAACAGAAACAAAGAATAAAGAATAAATTGGTCATTTCAAAGTTACTTTCCTTGTTAAGTTACTTTCCTTGGAAAGGGAGCTGGGGAGAGGAACAGGGACAGAAAGGAGATACATAATAGCAAAACAACTGACTTTTCATGTAAGGATTAAAGCAAAGAAAAATTCATCCTCATGAAACTGGCCTGTTTAGGAAACTTAGCTGCTATCTCTCCTGATTGCTAGGAAGGTGAGATAAAAACCTAGCTTCAATTCTACTCTGGTTTGTTGGGATCCCCTTGTAAGAGCTTAGTCCAAAAGCAATGGTCTTTCATAATGTTTATTCAACAGATCCTAAGGGAAATGTGGGTGGCATGTATTCTAAAAAGATGTCTTAACCACTGTCCTTTTTGATATAAAAAAATGCAGTCATAGACACATAGCAATAACCTAACTGAAATATAAACTTCAAAGAAAACTTAGATTTCCAGAGAAGAGGACATCTGCCCATTGATAAGAGCTCCTGCCCTTGATAAGTTATTTTGAGGGACAAGTAATACCTTCACTGGACAGGCAGGAAAACCCTCTTGCCACCAGCAGCTCATTTCTGTCAATACATTACCAGGTTTTAGGATGCTAGAGTCTCCTTTTAGAGCTGGTTTCTAGGTCCTTTCTGTCCTGAACAAAGACTTAATTGGTCAAGACAAGCACAAATGATACCAAGGTTTTACATTTATTAATGGTAGGAAGAGAAACAGACTCTTCAGAGTCTGGGCCAAATAAAAGTAGGAAAACAGGTGTACTCTATAGGACGAAAGCAGGCTACAACCAGAAAGTACAGTAGCAAAAAGCTAGAGGTGGTCTGTCCTTTTGTATCACACATTCCTCAGGCTGAGGTCAGATCAGGTTCATCCTATCAAAAAGTTCTCTGAGAAGTCCCGCGCAGGGCTTTGGAAACTGTTCTGGGTATGTGTCCTGACATTTTGCAATTAACAGGTCTCACTTACTTTCCCAGCCAGCTTTGCCATGCCCTGGTCTCCTTCCTTAGTTTGGATGGTGTTACATCGGGTGAGTCCTCCCTGTAGGACTGGGTCTCATCTCCTACCCCAATTACACTCTCAAGGGGAAGGCTATGGGAAGTTGAGTTGTTTTCCAAACTGAAGGTGTTTGACTCCAAGATCCCCTCCAGAATTTTTAGGAGCCTCCTAATAAAGTTTTAAAGGAACAAAGCAAAATCTGAAGTTCCCTAAAATCTGAAGTTCAGTGTGAGCTTTGTTATTAAGAATCCCTATTTGGTAAGGCTTTGAGATGAAACAAATAAGCCTGAACTTAACATTTTTTGTATGTTTTATGTTCTGCCTTTGTAAGTCCTTATGCTGACCTAACGTAAGAGTGTGTGGGAGAACAGACAAGGAAAGAGATGAAAGGATTTTTATTTATTTATAATTATACTACCTGCCTTAACTGGAAAATGCTACTACAGTTGTGTCAAACACTGCAAAGCAAAACCATCTTTGTGCATTTACAAGAAGGCTGCAGTTACATAAAAAATATGAATAACAAAACATTACCAGGAAATCTAGTAAAATAGTAGCAATGGTTGTCTCTTAATGGGGTTGTGAATGTTTTGTTTTTCTTCTTTATTTTCCAATTCTTATGCACAAAAATTATTATTATGTATATATTTATTACGAAACTAACACCTGAAAAATTTTAGCCTTGTTTTTCAATTATACCTCCCAAGTTTACCTGTTTACTGCTTGAAAGTCAATATTGGGGTGACAAGAGTTAGTGGAAAGGAAATCAGGTTTGTTCAAAGGCTGGTACCCTGACAACTTGGGAGGAGCTTTCCTCCTTGGCAAAAAAGACCATCTTGGGAACTGAGGTGTTCTGAAGGGCTTAAATCCAGAGGAAGAGGTTCTGGGAGCAACAGATAGGATGACTGTGTGCCAAGTGAGGTCTCTCATCCAGCACCTATGTCTTTTTCCTTTTTTTCTGACTGCAGCATTATAATTGAACTTAGCCTCCTAGAACCAGTTTCTAAAATTCTTTAGGAAAACACATTCTTTTCAGTGACTTGAACCCCATAGTGACTTTATATTCTGATGCTATCTGTGGGTCCCTAGATGCTCTGGTTTCTGTACAGCTAAAAAATGACTAGCCTTAATCATTTAGATGCAACTTTTCTTTAGAATTTAGAAGACCTGGTAAAGAGAAGGGAGGCAACTCTGCTATAGGTAACTTTCCAAGCAACAGTCACTGCTACAGTTGTACGTGTTGTCTGAAAATTCTATCAAGCCTGATCATCTTCAATCCTGGCAGTGTGGACTGCTGTCAACAACTTTTTCAGAGATTGTGAAGTTTATCTGATGCACAGTCCAGATTGAGAACCAGTTACCTGATGGCTTCCACACACTTTCTCACTATTGAGTGTAACTCTCTTTGAGGTCTAAACCAGAGTCACTGATGCTGAAGGGAGTGTCCACAGCCACCTACTACTGTGCAACAGCTGACAACAGGGTGTGGGGTCTTCTGGATGCATTCACATGAGCAAGGTTCCCCACTGAGGTTTTCATGTCATTTAATGCTTACTGAGCACTAGAAAATAGTCAAAATTCACTCTCAAAGCAATACTCTTTTAGACTTATTTTTAGCAGTACAGATTTCACAGCAATCATGGAAATGAGAGAGGGTTTGTGGAATAAAATGCACAGGAGATAACCTCCTAGCACTTGAGGGGCTGGGGCAGCGTTATACTAGGGTTTGGGTATTAGAAACTCCTTTTAGAGGTGGTTCCTAGGTTCTTCCTGTACTGAACAAAGAATTGGTCAAAATGAGTGTAAAACACAGGAAAAGAAACAGGCTCTGCAGAGAGTTTGGGCCAAGTGGAAGTAGGAAAAAAGCACACTACTGTAAGAGAACGCAGCAGCCCAGAGCTCAGTATCCACTGCCCTTTCGTATCTGCCACTCAGGCCAATGTCAGGTCCAGGCCATCCTGGTAAAGCTTGCTCCAGTTCTCACAAGATGAATTGAAGCCAGCACTCTGGTTGGTTCCCCGTGCAGGGCTTTGGGAACTGTTCTGCACATGAGTCCTGGAACTTTGTAATTAACAGATCACGCCCACTTTCCCAGCCAGTTTGCCACACTCTAATTTCCTGGAGGTCAGGAGGATCACTCTCTCTGAGGCCAGGTTAGACTTCGTGGTGAGTTGTTCAACATCACTTTGAGTTACATAGCAAGACTGTGTCTCAAAAACAAACAAATATACAAAAACCACGTGGGATACTACAGTTGGGATTCACTTTGTTAAAAAAAAAATTACAGGAAGCCTTTATCTCAACTAAAATCCTATGGTGGGCCCCCACAGACCAGACAAAAATTCAAAATGGTAACACACTAAAGTTCCACATGATCAAGCAGGAACTAGCTGTTGATCTGGCCTTCTGAGACATAATGATTAGAGAAATAACAACTAAATTTTCCAAATAGTCCAAAAATAATTTTTTTCTGTGTTGACATTGAACCCCGGGCCTCACTCATGTAAGGAAAAAAGTTCTATCACTTAGCTATAGTCCCAACCCCCAAACAGGCCAACTTTGGGCATGATAATCCCTGCGGTGACCTGATATTAACTAATCAGCTGCTTTTCTACTCTTCTGTCTCCACTTTAAAAGGGAAGTAATTTTGAAACAATCAACTCTCTTTTTTGTTCTTTTGTTTCTATTTCTTTTAGCCTTCCTCTGCCTCTTTCCCATTCTATTGGAAAATACTCATTCTATTTTATGAATTTTATGAAGTGTTGCCTGGTTCTAAAACTGAAAATAAAGCCAATTAAAATCTTTCAATTCTTGTAATTTGTCTTTTGACTACTTCTTCAGATTACTGATAGCTGATGATGTTAATCAATAGATCAATAGTGACAACTCTCAAGCTAAATATTTAAGGAAGGATCTTTTTAGCTGTGTGTAATGATGCTGGTGCTCATGCAGAGGGTCAGAAACTAACATGGGACTCCCCACAATGAATGTATTCATGATGTATCACAAACATGTACTAATTAAATATATATATATATATATATATATATATATGTACAGTAATAGCTCAGTTCACAAATGTTGCTGTTTGCTAACAATTCAGTTCATGGACAGAGGTGTTCAGCAAAAATTTGCCTCCATTCATACACTCTGTCGGATGACAAACACTACTGTAGCCATTTTCCCCACCCAAACAGGAACATGCCCATCTTCCCCAGAATTGTGAATGAATTAAGTCTGTGAACCAAGGTACCACTGTGTTTAACAATGAAGAAAAGAAACCAGGATAGGAGAAATAATTCAAATCCCAGAAAGCTTGGTTTGTAATGATGAGAAAACCCCTCGACCAACAAACAAGATTTTGATGTAAAAGATCATTGTTTAGGTACGGTGTTGTCATTATCAATTCCTAGGAAAGGAGGGGATTTTTGGATTCTAGAGACTCTGGTATGGATGAAAATTTCCTGAAATCCACATGTACAGCTTCCCCTTCAAACAGATGAGGTGGCAGACACTTGGCCCATGTTTTAGCTGCAAACTGTCCCTCTTTGAAGCCAGGTACAGCTCTGAGGCTGATGATACAGGATCTCCCTCCTGCAGGTAACTGATGGACTAGTAGATCTCCATTCTGAGAACTCTGAATCAGAGCTGGGAGATGCTTTTTAGTCATTTCTGTAGGTCAATGGACAGAGGAAATGTAAAGCAGTGAACTCAAAGTGGGCTCATGGGCTCTTGCACATGCATTAGCAATGACCCTAGTTTTTTGAGAGGCCAGTGGAGCAGACAAACTTGAGAAAGCATGAAGTGATAGAAACTGGCTTCTGGTTTCCTGGTAGTCCTCAGTGGAGCCCAGCTGTATACTCAATGCCCTTGGATTCCATTAGCTATCCCAGGAGCCTTTCCTTTTGCTTAAGCTAATGGGAGGTAGTGTTTTTACCTCAGGACCCAAAAGGCCTTGCCTAGGAAAAAACTGCATCAAGGCAAAATGCATGACTTAACAAGTAATTAACGTTGAGAAAGAAATGTAAATGGAAGTAAACATTAAGATTATATTAATCAGGAGAGGAGATAATGGGGGGAAATGAACACATATATAATAAATCTATATAATATATAATAAATATACTCACCATTATGTATCACAAACATATAAAGAATGCATTAATCAGCTGTCATGGTGATGCATGCTGATAGTTGCCATCTACTTGAGAGGTTGACCCAGGAGGAGATCCAGACCAGCCTAGGGAACAGCAAGATCTCGCCTCAAAAATAAATAAAAATAGAGAACATGAAAGTCATTTTTTTCTCTTGTTGAAAATTTTAAAGTTGTCATTCTTAGTTTTTTTTCATGTGTGTGTATGTGTGTGTGTGCATGCCTTCATAGTACTGGAGAGCAAACTCAGGGCCTAGTGCATGATAGGCTAGTGGTTTACCACTGAGCTACCAGCCCAGCCTCCTTAGTTTTTTGGGGTGTGTTATGGATTAAAAACTGGTGGTCAACTTAATACCAGATGAATTAAATCAGCATGGTGCTGCATATAGATAGATGGTCCATCTGAGGAAAGTTGTCAGCATAAAAGGAGACTTGGAGAGGAAGAGTGGGGTGTTGTGGGTTCCTCTAAGTGTTGTTTGGAGCCACTGGTTCTCCTGGAGGAGCTTGTCATGCTGGCTTTCCCAATGCAAATTCAGCTGTTATCATTGGAGGAGCTCAGGACATTGTTGCTGAGAATGGCTGCAGTTCACTTTGGGGGAGCTTTGATCTTTACTTTGAGCATTGCTTCCTGGTTCCAGAGGGAAAAGATGTTTGCTGTTTAAGCTCACTTGTCACACTGGCTTCCTGACATGTACTCAATTGTTCTTATCATCAGAGGAGCATGGGATCTCATTGTCACTGAGGATGTCTGTGGTACTTTTCAGGGTAGCCCTGTTCTTATTTTGAGTGTTACTTCTTGGCTCCAGTGTAGAAACCTCAACCTACTGGCACAGATCCTTCACCCCACTGGTGTAGACTTTATAGCTTCCACTAATGACCCTTCCCAGCATAGATCCATAAAACAGACTGGCATGAGTCCTTGGTGCTTCTGAAAGTGATGATGATAGGTGTGTTTGAAGCACGTGGGAGTATTCTGAGGGAAGATTCATGGAAATGTATCTCTTATTGTAATACTTTTTAACAATTTAAACCTTAACTGTATCTTGAGTACACTGTATACATCCCCAGTCAAAAATCTAATAATCTTACATTCAATTATGAGTGTTCTACTTTTTATTGCATGATAAAGTTAAATACAGAGATGTCTCTCTAGAGTCAGATGTAGGTTCTTCTGATTACAAAGTTTAACAGACGTGAAAGCAAAGATTTGATGGCTAGGGGCAAACTCTAAATCAGTCTTTTCTGTTTTACAGTGCTGTACTCAGGATTGAGAAAAGGGGCTCTGTACCATTGAGCTACATCCTGTCTTCCCCCCCACCCCCAAATCAGGGTCTTGCTAATATCCAGGCTTGGCTCACACTTGGATCTTCCTGCCTCAGTTTCCTTCACTCTGGAATACAGGCATGTACCACCACACCTGGCTTAAAGCATGGTCTTTAAGCAATTCATGTCACACACCTGTAACTGTGCCAGCCAGCCTTAATAAAAAGAATATTTATCTTAGGCACAGTTACAGGATTAGCTGAAAGACCTGAAACTATTCTGTCAACCATTAGGCCAAGACACATTAAAGTGACTAAGTTCTCAAAGTTTGTCCTATTAAAACCAAGCTTATCAACTTCAGAGATAAAGAGCTCTAAAATGTAATCATCATGAAAAGGCAATTATTCTTTCGAAAGCATACATAAGTCACAGAGTGTTGGGGATCACAAATTCATAATGGCTAATTTTGCATACTTCCCTAAGGGATAAATGGAGACTTGGCATTATTGGTATCACACATTTGAGATTTCCCATTAACTGTTTAGGGATGGGCCATTCTCTCCCACCCTCTAAGACTACAACCAATACCACTAAGTTCAAAAAAACACTCCAGGGAAAGCTCTTTCTTGGCATAAGATCATCTCTGCCCTCTTGAGTCTTTCCAAGATTATCCTTGCCCGTTGAGTCATAGACCTCCAAGTCTTCCACCAACTTTGATCTTCTGCTACTCTGCCTATCACTGTACACACCCAACAAATAGTGGCTGTCTTGGAGTGCTATTCTCTTGGTCTATCTGGAGGCATCAACTTCCCAGTCACTTATCTGGTATTACTACATTTGTCTCTGTTTCTTATTTTATCCTCTCTCTGCACCCTTGATACAGGCAATCGGGGATCTTGGCCAGGTCCTGTATCACAAATGTTGAGCCAAAGTGACTCATTTACCTGTTCTGTTTGGCAGCCATGGAGCTATGCTGTGGATGCCCTGCTTCCTTCTGCAGCCAGAATCTGAAATCCCTCTATTTGTTAGCTTTTACCTCTGTGACCAAATACCAGAGAACAACTTTTCTTTCTTTTTCTTTCTTTCTTTCTTTCTTTCTTTCTTTCTTTCTTTCTTTCTTTCTTTCTTTCTTTCTTTCGAACAGCAATGTTGAAAAAGCTTTATTTTGGCTCATGATTTCAGAGGTTTCAGGTTTCTAGCTCTGTAGTCTGGCAGAAAGATCCTGGAAGGGGAAGCTGCTCATTTCATGGTGGCTAGGAAGCAGAGAGAAGGAAACACCTGGGAGGAAGAGGCCAGGGACTAGACACACTCTTAAGGTCATGGTCAAACCCTTCAGCTAGGCGTCCTTCCTGTTTTTATCACCTCTCAGTAATCCCATCAATTTATGATCTCCTCAGTGGATTAATCCACAGATGTTAGAAATTAGAGCCTTCATTAACCAATCACTTCCCCCAAATAATCAGGTCTTTGATACAATGAGCCTCTTTTGGGGGGGCATTTTGGGTCCCAACCATGACAGTTAAAGAAAAAAGTCAACTTTTAAAAATGGGGATTCATGAAATAATATATATCACCGAAAATTTATTTTGAATTGAAAACATAAGCAAGGAGGGAGTTCTAGCTCGCACAGTGGCAAGGGCAAGGGAAGTTCCAGCTCTCCGGCTTTAGCTCAGGGGAGTTTGGCACATCACTCCTGGTGCTGGGGTGCTGGCCCAGCCCCCTAGGACACTGGATTAGCCTGGAGAGGTTTCAAGGGCTTGAGTGGACCATGCCCAGTGACCTTTACTCAACCAGGGGTACAAGTTGGCACTGAGAGGGGAGGTAGGCCCGTGCAGCAGTGAGCGGAGTTCCAGCTCCCTGGCTCTAGCCAGGGAGAGTTTGGGATGTCGCTCCCGGTGCTAGGGTGCCTGCCCAGCCCCCTAGGACACTGGACTAGCATTGAAAGGCTTCACAGGCTTGAGTGGACCATGCCCAGCGACCTTCATTCAACCAGGGGAGCCAAGACCCTTGAGTCCCAGGAGCTGAGGGTGTAGGAGGTGATTCCCAACACACTCAGGGAAAGTTTTGGAACATCGCTTGAAACACGAAAATATAGGAAAATGACAAAAGACCAAAATGCAATCTCAAACCTCAAGCCCATCCCAAGAAAGCCTGGGAGCCACATACATAGAAGAAAATAATAGTCATACACCTGAAATACCTGAAATGATATCAACTGAAATAAAGAAGCAAGTATAAGAAGCTATAAAGGAACTCAAATTAGAAATAATCTCCCAGGAAAAAGAAGAAATGATAAAAGTAGGAAAGAAATAGTGAATGCATCTAAAGAAGACACAACTAAAATATTAGGGGAACAAAGCAAACAGATAGAATCCCTGAATGAATAGTATAAGAAACAAACAGAATACATGAAGCAGATTCAAAGAGATATATAGGAAATCAAAAATTCTATTGTAAGTTGCCAAAACTGCCTCAATCAAAGTGAAGATAGAATTTCAGACCTCGAAGATAAGGTTGCAACCAGTGAACAGGAAAGGAAAGATCTTTTAAAACTAACAAGGAATCAGGAAATAACAATTCAATGGTTGCAAGATGATGCAAACAAAAACAACATAAGATTAATATGGATAAATGAAAAAGAAGGAACAACATAAATGATATCAAGAGGCTGTTTACAGAAGTAATAGCTGAAAATTTCCCAAACACGAGAATGGAAACTGACATTCAGATTAGTGAAGCATACAGAACTCCAAACAGCCATAACCAAAATAAAACTACACCCAGACATATAATAATCACCATCCCAGAAATGCAACATAAGAACAGAATATTAAAAGCAGTTAGTGAGAAAAGACAGATCACCTATAAAGGAAAACCTATCAGAATCACAGCAGACTTCTCAACACAAACAATGAAGTCAAGAAGAGCATGGAGTGAAATATTTTCGATCCTAAAGGAAAACAACTTCCAACCCAGACTGCTGTACCCTGCAAAACTGTCCTTCAAAATGGATGTTGAAATAAGATACTTCCATAGCAAAGAACAGCTGAAGAACTTCATCATCACCAAACCAACATTGCAAAGTATACTCAAAGACATTCCAGATACACATAGGAAAAAAACCACTAAACAAGACAGATAATTAAACAGAAGGAAAAGATAAAGATACAAAAGCAGAAAAATAACATCAACAATAAACTAGTATATAACAGTTATAACCATTAATGTAAATGGCCTCAATTCACCAATTAAAAGAAACAGACTGGCAGAATGGATCAAGAAACAATGTCCAACCATATGCTGTCTACAAGAAACCCATCTAACCCAAAAGGAAATTCATACACTAAATGTCCAAGGATGGAAAACAATACTTCATGCAACAGAAACTAAAAAAAAAAAAAAAAAAAAAGCAGGGGTAGCTATTCTGTTTGCAGACAATGTGAACTTCAAACCAAGAAAGGGCTGAAGGATAAAGAAGGTCACTACATACTAGTTAGGGGAAAATTTCAAGAGGAAGAGATAACAATCTTAAATATATATGCACCAAATTCCAGAACACCCAGCTATACAAAGCAAGTGTTAACAGAAATGAAAAATCAAATAGGGAATAACACAATTATAATAGGAGACCTTAACACACCATTGACACAAAGGGACAGATCATCTAGACAGAAAAGCAGCAAAGAAATATCAGAAGTGAATCACACCTGTGAACAAATGGACTTGATAAATGTATACAGAGTGTTCTATCCAACAACATCAGAATATACATTCTTCTCAGCAGTACATGGGACATTCTCTAAAACAGACCGTATACTAACCCACAGAACATATTTAAGTAAAGGCAAAAGAATTGAAATTATCCCATGCATGTTATCAGATCATAATGCCAGGAAACTGGAAATTAATGATAAAAGAAACTGCAAAAACCCCACAAACACATGGAAATTGAATAATACACTCGAGCAATCAGTGGGTCACAGAGCAAATTAAAGAAGAAATTAAACAATATCTACAAGCAAATGAAAATAGAAATACAACTTACTGTAATCTGTGGGATGCAATGAAAGCAGTACTTAGAGGAAAATTTATTGCACTGAGTTCCCACATTAGGAAAACAGAATAAACACAAATAAACAACCTGTACTACATCTCAAATAGCTAGGAAAAGAGAGCAAGCCAAGCCCAAAGCCAAAAGAAGGGAGGAAATTATAAGGATCAGAGCACAAATTAATGCAATAGAGACTAAGAAAACCATACAAAGAATCAATGAATCAAAGAGTTGGTTCTTTGAAAGAATAAATAAAATTGACAAGCCCCTAGTAAACCTAATTTAAAAAAGGAAAGAAAAAACTCAAATTCATACAATACAGAATGAAAAAGGTGAAATCACTACCGACTCTGTAGAAATACAGACGATCATCAACACCTATTTTGAAAACCTCTACTCTCATAGGTTCGATAACATAGAAGAAATGGACAGATTCCTAGAAACATATGAACCACCAAAGCTGGATCAAGAAGATGTAAAACTGCTAAATATCCCAATTTCTATTAATGAAATTGAAAATGTAATTAAGTCCTTACCAACAAAGAAGAGCTCAGGCCCAGAAAGATTCACTGCAGAATTCTACAAGAAATACAAAGAAGACTTAATGCTGACACTCCTCAAACTGTTCAATGAAATCAAAAGGGAAGCAATTCTCCTTAAGTCATTCCTGGAAGCAAATATTACCCTAGTACCAAAATCTGAGAAAGACCCAAATAAAAAAAGAGAACTACAGGCCAATCTCCCTAATGAACATAGATGCAAAATTCTCAATAAAATATTGGCAAACAGGATGCAGTAAATCATCAAGAAGATTATATACCATGACCAAGTGGGATTCATCACAGGCATGCAGGGATGGTTCAACACACGTAAATCAATAAATGTAATCCACCATATCAATAGGGCCAAAAGTAAGAATCACATGATTATTTCTATAGATGCAGAAAAAGCTTTTGATAAGATCCAACATCCATTCATGATAAGAACCTTACAGAGAATTAGAATAGATGGTCTCTACCTCAATATGATAAAGGCCATCTATGACAAACCAACAGTCAGCATCATATTGAATGGCCAAAAACTGAAAGCCTTTACCTTAAAATCAAGCACAAGACAAGGATGTCCCTTATCACCACTCCTATTCAACATAGTACTGGAAATACTAGCCAGAGCAATTAGACAAGAGAGGGAAATAAAAGGAGTAAAGATAGGAAAAGAGGAAGTTCAACTATCATTATTTGCAGATGACATGATACTCTACATAGAAAACCCCCAAAACTCCATTGAAAGACTCCTAGATATAATAAATAAATTCAGCAATGTAGCTGGATACAAAGTCAATACTCAAAAATCAATAGCATTCCTATACACTAACAACAAAATCACCAAGAGAGAAATAAGAGAAGCCATACCCTTCACACTGGCATCCAAAAATATGAAATACTTAGGAATTAATTTAACAAAAGAAGCAAAAGAGCTATACAGGAAAAATTATAATACCCTGAAAAAAGAAATCAAAGAGGACCTCACAAAGTGGAAAGACATCCCTTGTTCATGGGTAGGAAGAATATTGTGAAAATGGCCATTCTCCCAAAATTGTTATACAGATTCAATGCAATCCCAATGAAAATATCACTAACATACCCCATATATCTAGAGGAATCACTCCTAAAATTCATCTGGAATGAGAAGAGACCTAGAATAGCAAAGGCAATTCTAAGCAGCAAAGCCAAGGCAGGAGGCATCACAATCCCTGACTTGAAGTTATGCTACAAAGCTATCGTAATAAAATCAACATGGTACTGTAATAAAAACAGACCTGAAGATCAATGGAATAGACTAGAAGATACAACTATGAACACACTCAACCACCTTATCTTCGATAAAGGGGCCAAACATGTTCACTGGAAAAACAATAGTCTCTTTAATAAATGGTGCTGGAAAAACTGATTATCCATATGCTGAAAACTAAAACTAGACCCATGCCTATCACCATGTACTAAATTAAAATCTAAATGGATCAAAGGTCTAAATATTAAAACAGAAACACTAAATCTGTTGCAAGACAAAGTAGGTAAAAATCTTGAAGACAGGGGTAGGTAGAGAATTCATGAACAAGAACCAAACTGCATGGAAATACTTCCCAGAATCAATAACTGGGATCACATCTTATTAAAGAGTTTCTGCATGTCCAAAAAAATCTCCAGCAGAGTGAAAAGAAAACCCACAAGCTGGGAAAAAAATCTTAGTGAACTGTCCCTCAGACAAAGGACTTCTGTCTAGAACTTATAAAGAATTTTAAAAAATCAGACCCCTGAAATTCAAAGACCCAATCCAAAAATGGGCATCTTAGATGAACACATAGTTCTCAGATGAAGAAATATGAATAGTAAATAAATACATGAAAAATGTTCATCATCATTGGTCATTAGAGAAATGCAAATTAAAACCACACTGAGATTCCATCTCACTCTGGAAAGAATGGCCAGGATCAACAAAACTACCAACAAATGCTGGAGAGGCTGTGGGGAAAAAGGAACTCTTCTGCACTGTTAGTGAGAGTGTAGACTGGTGCAGCCACTGTGGAGGTCAGTCTAGAGATTCCTCAAAAAGCTGGGATTGGAAGTCCCATTTGACCCAGCTATTCCACTCCTAGGCATATTCCCAGAACTGAAAACATCATACCACAGTGATATTATATGTGCACCCATGTTTATAGTGGCACAATTTGTAATGGCCAGATCTTGGAAACAACCTAAGTGCCCATCAACTGAGGAATGGATAAAAAAATTGTGGCACTTTTATACAATGGAGTACTACTCAGTTATAAAGAATGATCACATTGAGATATTTATAAATAAATGGATGCAATTTGAGACCATACTCATTAGAGAAATAAATCAAACTCATGTATAAATACCACAGTCTCCCTAGTGTAAGAAAAGGTAAGAGTACATAAGATTCTATGGTAACCATGGATCTCCATTATATTGCTTTGAAGAGTTGTAATGTTTTCATTCATTGGTTGGAATGGTTTTATTCTGTTTTATTTGACCTTATTGTGATGGTATGAACAGTTTCTTTGAAGAAAACAAGACATTATGGCAGCCATTGCTGATTTAATATCAGCTGATTTAATTGCTGGCTTTGAAGTTCTACCATATTTATTCTTCTATAATCATTGGTTCTATCATGTTGTGTCTTACTGGATTTTAATATGTGTAATAATACAAACAAATTTTTTATGGAAAATGAGATACTGTAGTAGCCATTGTTCATTTTCTGTTATTTGGTTCAGAATGTCTTGCAATCATTTCATTCTCTTGAAAGCTTTTATTCCATTTTGTTATGTTTGATATTATTGTTTGTGAAGCTATGCTTAACTATTTCAAAGAAAGAGATATTATGATAGCTACTGTTGATATCCAATTGTCTTGTTGTGAAGTGCTGTGTTGCTTGTATTGTTCTGTTTTGATCTGCATTGTTCTGTCCTCTTTTGTTTTATTCTCTGTAAAAAAAAAAGAAAAAGAAAACATAAGCAGATTTACCCATCATTCCCTAGGTGTTAGACTAAATAAAATCCTTTTTTCTTTCTTCCTTTCTTTTGAGTGCAGACCTGAGCCTAAGGCGTCTATTAATGCAGGAAGGAGCATTACCAATTTCACTTTCAGTGCAGCAAGGTCTCATGTATATGGAGCAAAATGAGTCAAATTCTCCATATTTGGTATGCCCCTCCTCCACCTAAACTTTCACAGTTGTTTTGCCTACACCTAATTCCACAGCACTTTCATTAAAACAAAACGAAATAACAAAAAAGTCTCTTTATTACTTTTTCCCCAAACATACAGCTTATCATCATAGTGATTACAACTCTCTTCGTACTTGTGATTGTTTGATTTGGTAAGACTGAATTAAATTATGTAATTACAAGGTACAGCTCGCATAAACAAGATTGGGAACAAATACAGTTAACTTTTTGGAAAGTGCATGACTGAGCTGGGCAGAGACGTGATCTACCCAGGAGGGAACAGGCTCCTGTTGAGATAAACTGCGGAAACGCTGGTTCCATTGTCAGGAAAAGAAAAGAAAGCTGAGTCGTTTAAGGAGTGGAAGCTAAATTCAGGGAATGAGCCTCGCTCAAACGCACATGTAGGCAAGAAACGCTGCAGCGCTTTGAAGGAGGCGAACACTGACTCCCTTGCTAGGACCCTTTCCGGGCTTGCCTCGGAACATGGTTCGTGTCATAAACCTGGTCTCAGTCAGGGCTCTAAAACATAAAAATAAATCTAAAACATAAAAATAGATCAGCCTCTGAGACAGGCAGAAAAGTAGCTGTTCTAATTACGTTTAGTGAAATACTGAAGTGTATGGTGTTCTTAAAAACGGTCCGGAAACTAAGGCTAATAAAAGTCTCCAAAATTACGGAAACAAAGCTTTTATAAATGAGGAGAGGAGGAGGGCTTGAAGGGAGGGTAGGGGAATGGGAAAAAAATCTAAATTATATCATGTACAGGCACAAATTCTCTGTGACGAATGTGATTGTTATGAGTATATAAAATGTACCAATAGAATCTACTTTTAAAGAGTCTCCATTTGCCTGCCTGGCAAGCACGAGGTCATGAGTTCAATCCCTGGTACAAAAAACAAAACAAAAAAAAGTCTCCATTTGCTCCCATTTGCTCTTTAGTAGGGGACAGACTGTCCTGTCTACTAGGGCCCTCTTGTGATGAAGCGGCAGGCCTGCAGCAGTGAGTTCCAGGAGCTCTTATTTCCCTTTGTGGAAGGTAGGACTGCACTCCACGTCTGAGCCCCAGAACCTAGACCCTGTTTGAAGTTCTGGGCAGAATGACCTCGAGCCTGAGGGTCACATTTGGCTCCCTTTGGGTAAATCTTATTGAATTTAAATGATTCTTTTAAAATTTCCTGATGGTTTTGTCTTATGTAGGTTAACAACTTTAAAACTACAAAGACTTTAAGAAAGGTAAATCCAGGGTTTCCTAATTGGCACTGAGGAAGTCCACTGAGTTATAAAAAATCTCGATTTTAAAAGGCTTATTAACAAGTCTTTCAAAAAGACAACACAGAATATAGTCCAGAGCTGGAACTCCAGAGCCCAAATGCCACTAACTATATAGCTCAGTGACCCTGGACAATCACTTAACCTCTCTCCACAGCTGCAAAATAATTGTTTACTTAATTAAAAGAATTAAAGGAACTATATGTGAGCTGTGTGTAAACTGTCCATGTGTAACAGCGCCTGGTATATATATAGTAAGCTAGAGGTAAATTTAATAAAAGCAAAACTGATGGATACCTTAGGATTAGGCATAGTTCTTACTGTCAACATTCTCCCACTCAATATTCTTATCTGTCAAGGTTTTTGTTAATAATACTTCCTATTAAGCATAGACAGCTTACACTGATGCTTAATAAAACTGACATTGCATTTATGGTCAGTCCTAAGGTAAGAGTGGCTAAAATAAAAATCTGGTCTTGTCCCTATTCCTGGAATAGAACAGCTCAAACCTCTGGAATTTACTGCCTTACGTATGTTAGTGAGAACAAGTAACTCAGGTTGGAACTCGCAGTCCTGCCCCACAAACTCCAGGAGGGTAGAGGCTGAAGCCTGGGTAAGAACTGAGCAGTGGCTCTGGTAGAGCTTCCGGTGGACACACACACCAGTGTGTGGGAGGAAATGCAGTGCCATCTGAAGGCCTATTCCTGGTCCTCTGTATCTCTCCCATTTGGCTGTTCCTGAGTTGCGTCCTTTATTAGGGAACAGTAATAGCATTACCCCACTTTCCTGAGTTCTGTGAGCCATTCTAGAGAATTACTGAACCTGCGCAGATGACAGCAGGACTCCCAAGTTTGTACAGCGGTTAGGCAGCATCATGGGTGTCCTGGGCCCATTTGTGGCTGGCATATAAGGTAGTACTGGTCTTGAGGGACAGAGCCCTTATTCTGTGGAGCCTAGGCCAACCCTGAATCATGTCAGAAATGAATTTAATTGATGCACAGGTGGCAGTTGGGAATAGAGAACTAGTTGTTGGTGTTGGGAAAAAAAATCAAGTCACACTGATTTAGAACAATTAGAATAATTGTATCATCACTTTTAGAAAGTTACGTTTTTTCTCTATCTATAGTTAAAATTAATTTTTGACTTTTTTTTGTGATAGGGTCTTGCTAGTTCAGGCTGGTCTCAAACTCACAGCAGTCTTCCTGCCTCAGCTTCCCAAGTCCTGGAATTACAGGCATGCACTACCACATCCAGCAAAATCTTAGTATTTTAGTATCTTTTTTTTCCCTTTCACTAGGGATTGAACCCAAGTTCTTCACAGAGCTATACCTTCTGCCCTTTTTTGAGACAAGGTCTTGCAAAGTCATTAAATTGCCCAGGCTGGGTCAATTTTGTGATGCTCCTGCCTCAGGCTCCCAGAGTGCTGGGATTACAGGTATGTGCCATTGTGGGAGACACTGGAGTGACTCCCCTTGAATACAGAACAATTGCTGCAATTTGATTATCTGGAGATTTATTTCCTTACACTGATATGTACAGAGCTGGCTAGGGTATTTCCTTCTCTCTTAAATTGGCTCTAAGTATTGCAAACAAGGCTAGCCAGGTACTGATGTGTAATCTCTAAAGCCATCAGACAGTATCAAGTTTCCTCTCATAGTGCTCTCTGTAAAAAGATATGAGTGCAGCGGAATGATAGAGCCATCAGCTCTGGGAATGTCAACTGAGTATGAGACTCAAGGTAAAAGGCTATGGCTCCCCAGGGCACAAAGGTTTATGTATCAAAAACTGAAGCAACAGCTTCCTAAAACAATTCAGTTGCTATCTGAATTGAATTATGCAAATTGATCCTTCCGCATATCCTTATTTCTGCATTTTGCCAAGATGCGTTTCTCCCTGTCTAGCCAGCTCAAGTTACTCCCATAATTCTGTAATTCCCCCACCATCCTCACTGTCACTCATCCCTGAGCCACCCCCTTCTTCACAAGCTAATAAATTCTGGGAGAGGCCTAGGATCAGGATCTTTGTCCGAACATCCTCACAGGGATTGGACTTAGGACCCCTTGGCTGCTTTTAATTTGGAATATGTCTTGGTGTCTTTACTCTCACCTATTCTTGCCGTGGGTTGCACTGGAGGTGACAGATTGGAATTAACTGGCTGGGATTCCAATAATGTCTCAAGGGGATTACAAATATAACTTTTTGGATTATGAGGAAAAATGGAAAAGGGATTACAATACTTAGATAACTGTACTCAATATTTGGGATTACAATATGCCATCATGCCTGGTTAGTATCTCTGTATAAATCTATTACTCTGTATTCATGTTTACTGATTCAAAAGTTGAAAATATGCACTTGAATTATTCAAACAACGTGAGGAGTTAGAAATGTAATTCAGTGGTAAACTGTGTTCTTAGCATGTATAATGACCTCAGTTCAATCTCCAGCACCAAATCAAACAAAGAAGTAGAATTAAAATAACATTCTCAGTATTCTGCCAATCATGTAATCAGATAAATATAAGTTCAATAACTAGTGATTAGTATTATGCAAAAATAATCTCAAAAGTTATAAAACATTCAAAAATCTCTTAATATTTTGTTCTCAAAAACCCAGGAATAAAAATAAATAAATACATAATATAGACTTCCCTAGCCAGTGCGCTGCAGAAAAACTGTGGGCAGTGCAAGGGGCCCAGGGACCTCCACCATCCACCCATCTGAAGGGGGCTGGAAATATGACAAGACAGAGAAACAGCAAAAGGCCTCCAACTGCCAAACCAGGGAAAGTGAGTCCAGTAGAGGTAATGCAGAGGAGGTTCAGGGCAGCAAACATGTAATATCAGACATGGCCTCATCGGGAATAAAGAAATACTTCTGTGACCTCATCGACGAATTTAAATCTGCAATTCTAACTCAGGTGAAGCAAGATACAAGAAGATTAATAAAAGAAATCCTGGGTAATCCTCAAGTAGACACAAATGAAAGAACGGAGGAACCCAGAAAAAGGAGAGAAGCCTTTGATGAAGAATATAAACAAAATCTAGAATACATGAAACAGATCCAAAGAGAATATCAGGAAATTAAAAACTCCACTGAAAGCTGGCAAAACCTTTTAACAGAAACTAAAGACAAACTTTCAAAACTTGAAGATAGATTTGCAAAGTATGATCGCGAAAGGAAGGATCACTTAAAAATAACAAGGAACCAGGAAGCAACGATACAAAGGCTAGAAGACGACAAGAGGATTTATAACCTAAGGATAAAAAATGTGAATGAAGATGCAGCGACAAATACAAATGAAATAAGTCTATTCACAGAAATAATTAAGGAAAACTTCCAAACATAGGTAATGAAAGTGAAGTTCAGATAAATGAGGTATACAGAACTCCAGCCAGCTACAACCAAAACAGATCTACACCCAGACATATAATAATCAGGATCCCAGAAATCCATCACAAGAACAGAATACTTAAAAAGCAGTCAGAGAAAAGAAACAAATTACCAATAAAGGAAAACTCACCAAAATCACAGCAGACTTCTGGATGCAAACCATCAAATCAAGAAGAGCTTGGAGTGAAATATTCCAAGCCCTGAAAGAAAATAACCTCCAACCCAGATTGATGTACCCTGAAAAAATGTCTCTCAAAATTAATGGAGAGACAAGATATTTCCACAACAAAGAGGAACTGGGGGAGTTTGTGACCACCAATCCAACCCTGCAAAGAATACTGAAGGACATTCTAGAGAGAGAAGAAAATCAATTCCAGGAACAATGGCAGAAAGGCCTCAAAGAAAGGGGCAGACAGTGGAATGAAGGAGAAAAGTAAACAACAATGACAGAAAAATAGCATAGCAGAGATAAGGCAGAGAAGACTGGCTATATCGCTGTTTTGTCTTGACTGATTTTATTCGAATCTGGTATGCTTGAGAGTATCAAGTATGAGAGTAGAGGCAACTACTCTGAAGATGACAAGATTCAATAGGATACCCATTCTGGTTTGATTATTAACTGCCTTTAAAGTCCTATAATGTCTCCTATAATGTGTAGTTTTTATTAATCGTGTAACGTAATGCTAAGTTTAATTATATATGTTTGACAATATAGACAATTTTATTGAAAATAAGAGACATCATAGTAACTATTGTAGATCACCTAGTATTGTGGTTTTATATGTCCTTTTCATTTTGTGTTTCTCTAGGAATTCATATTGTTGACTTGTTTTGATTTGTTTCTCCCTCTAATACAGAAAGGCTAGGTATACATGTAGAGACTAATACATGTGTGGAGCTTCTAAGTAGTTTACGAGAATGGATTATAGTTATTATAAAGAAAAAAGGAGGAAAAGAAGGTATTCTAAAGGATATAACTGCATGTATGCTTAAGTGTGTAGGATTGATAACCATATTACTAAGCTTTTGCTGGACAGATGAACAGAACTGGTTGCAGTCTCACTGTTTAAATGTCCACTTTGTAGGCTTTACATTTGTAACTTGAACAACTACTTCTAAGAGAAAAATATGTAATTATCAACTAGTGATTTCTTACTGGTTACTATTTTTGGTTTTTTGTATTATTTCTACCCTCTTTCTGTTTCAATTTGTTTTCTTTAAGTAAAATAAATAAATATTTTTTTAAAAAACCAGGAATACCAGTAAACATTCATATACTTGTCATTTTAGTGAAGACATCACTCTTTTTGAATTTTGCATACTTCTGAAGACATCTTTCTCTAATCACATTTGTTTTACTGAAAAAAAATTATGTTTTTTTTTCTTATAAAGTTGAGTCTGAGTTAATCAACAGTTGCTAAAATTTCATCTGAGCTGGGTGTGGAAATGAACACCTATAATCTCAGCACTCAGGAGGCTGCAGGCTTGAGACCAACCTGGGTTCCAGAGTGAGTTAGAGTCCAGCGAGAACTAAAGAGTAAGCCCCTGTCTCAAACACAACCCCACCAAATAAATAAAATTTCACCTGAAATTTTAAATAGTTACAAATCCACAGGAGGAAAAGATAATTATATTACCTTTAACGTATCAAAAAATTAATAATAAAAATTAAGATAGATGTATTGAAAAGATTAATACAAACAGCCAAAGCAAGGAAAGTACACACACAAGTCCTGCCACCAGCAATTTTATTTAGTATATGCTAGAATATAAATACATAACAATATATCCTTTCCTCTCACAGGTAGATTTTATATTAACAAATTTGTGGCTGACATCTTATTATAACAAAAGAAAAACTGAAATCTGTAAGTTATCAGAAAAGGAGCAAGGACATATACATTTTATATAAATTATAAAGGATAGTTACAATGAAATCCACTACGGTCCTTTCTAACTTAATTTTACAAAATAAAGTCAACACGTATTATGCTATGAGCTGCTAAGAATGCACAAACACTGTGGGCTTTAGACAAGACATGATTTATCTCAATATTACATGCGGCTCTCAGTTCTTAACAGGCGTTGAGCTTCCTTTTGTAGTCTTCTTTAGGTGATGGTAATTTGGCAAGATTTTCATCAAGAAATCCAGCTGGAGTGTCTGGGGCTAAAATGATAAGATAATTAATGACTGGCTGGCAGACTGCAGCAGCCCTGAGCTGGGTACAACCCAGCGGGACAGCATTTGCCTGGCACCCACGGGCCTGGGGCTTCACTCCCCAGGATTGGGGGGGGGGGAGATTTGGGAAACAGTGTTGCACACTATTGAAAATTAAACATCAGATATTCATGCTTATTTAATTCTAATCTCTATTCCCAACACCAGATGCATTTCTCCCTCTTCCATCATTTCTGCTGTTACAAAGAACACCAGATGCATTTCTCCCTCTTCCATCATTTCTGCTGTTACAAAGAAGGATAATAAACAAATACTGGATTTTCCCATTTTAGTCTATAGAAGTAAAACTACTACTATTAATAATAATAATAAATATAAGACAAAATATTACAAAGATAAAGTAACTCAGAACTGGAATTTTAATTTCTGATAAAATATGGCTAAGAATCTAAAGTAAAATGGTAAATGTTCTGAAAATATTTTCTTTGGGGTGAGGAAAATAAGGTTGCATGACTAAAGAAATATATATGGAATATGCAAAGAGGCTCAAACCTTCAAACTAAATGTCTTATGTCCTTTGACCTAAAATAAATGACTTAAGACCAAATGTCCTCCTTTATCATCTCCTACTCTAACATTAAATATGTTCTTCATTATTCTTGATCTGGTCTATCAGAAAGGTATAATTTACTGTGAGCCACGAAAATATCTAAACACACCTGCTTATTCCTAAGCAGGGTTACAATCAATTGTAATTGTAATGTTATGTTAATAAACTAATAAACAGGCCCAAGTTCGAGGCCCTATATAAATGTGGCAGGGTCACTTCTTGGCTCTGATGATTGACATTTTAGTATTTGATGATTTTAAATGTTTGATGATGCACCTTCAATAAAAATGCACATAGCCCAAAACAATTTTGGGTTTTTTTTTCTCATAGTCAACTTCTCATTGTCATCCATATATTTGATATTAATCTTAAGACTCAACCACAGAGCTGCAAGTAAATTCAGGCTTCAGGAAGGTTTCTCTGATGCTTTATTCATTTTCTTTTGAGCAGAAGCATTAGGGATCAAATCCAGGGCCTTGTGAATGCTATCCACATGTTCTGACACTGAGCTACACTGCCAGCCCCAATCATTTCTTTTTTAAATGGTGCAATTGCTGCCCATTAAGACAATTACATGGTATTTTGGGATTTAACTGCCTTAGAAAGAAGGCTTTTTTTTTTTTTTTCTTGACACAGGGTTTCACTATGCAGTTCAGGGTGGCCTTGAACAAACTTTCTAGCCAAAACTGGCCTTGAACTCCCAGGGATCATCCTACCTCAGCCTCCTGAGTGCTGGGATTACAGCAATGTGCCACAATGCCTGGCTGGAAAGCTTTTAAAAGAGAGGTTCTAGCAGTACCTGTGGCCGCTCAGTCTGTACCCGGCGAAGACAGTCTGCACCATAGATAACTGTGTTTTCAGGGATGACTTCAAAAGTGTTTAGGTTGCAACAAGCCCCAATGATGCAACCGCTTGTCAGTATTACATTTCTGCCTACGTATGCTGTGGCAAGAACCGAAAGAGATGTGCAATTTAAGACACTGCATGATTACAATACTTTCTTCCCAGTTACATAGGTATAAAAATACAAACTGGCCTTTAGAAAGTTTAGCAATACTCATGCCCTGGATAAACCTCATTGGCTACGATAATGCCACTGTGCCAAGCTGACCTTAAGAAAGAAACTAAATAGTTCAGAGCTTGTATAGACAGCACAGAGGCAGGTAGTGCATGTAAGTGTCTGTTGGATTCAGAACAGCTCTGCTAACTTTGGGAGCAGGGTAGCCTTGAGTAAGTCACTGTAAAGTCTTTGAGCTCAACTTTATAACTATATCCATCTGGACAGACCACCCTACTTCGCAGATTGCTTTTTTGTTTTGTAATACTTTTCAAAAACATGGTCCCTGGTTCAATAGCCTTGCTTCAGTTTGAAGGACCAATGAGATAATAAATACAAAGTACTCAGGGCAGGTTTCACACAGAATAAGCATACAATAAACAAAAATGACAATAGTGTGGGTGATAATAACTGACAGCCCAAAGTCGAATTAAAACCATTAAACAGCCTAACGAGAAGTACATTTTATTATTTTAAAAAAAGAATTTTCTTTCATGCCAATCAGAACCAAGAAAGAAAAACCACTATTCTAAAAAAGTGTCATGGTTCAGGTTATTTCTGTGCCTTGGTGGGACCTGTTCCTAGAGCTGGTTCCCACCAGTGCTGGGGACTTGACACAATCCCCTGCCTGGCCCCACTTTTGGTAAAAAGATAACGTTTGTTTCTGATTGGCTGGGCTAAAGTGGCCCTGAAATTAAAGAAAGCAAACTGCTTGAGGAATTGATTTCCCCCCCTTAATTCTATAGCAACACTAATCAACTAAAATATCATCAACCCTAGTATTTTGTAGAAATCTTTTTAAAATCTTTCCAAGGAACTGCATGTTTAATCCAACCCAAACTTAAACGTACACAGTTGACTTTGTAATTTAATGTATTTAACCACATTATCAGATAACCACATAACCAGATTAGGTTCTTTTGAGGCAAAGAATTAGTCTGACAACAATTTCAGTCCACTTCCAGCACATTACCTTGTCACAGTCTGAACTTAGGCTATTTCCCACGGTACAGCCAAGAGGAAGGGGGGGAATTACTTTGACAATAAAATACAACTTACCTTTTGACTCAATGACATTATTATCTCCCATTTTCATGGCTTGGGAATCTGTAAGCCTCAGTTAAGTAAATACTGTCCGCATATTCACCCTTTCCCCTTGCAAATACAGTATGTCCTCACAGGGGCCAAAGGCGTGGGTGGAAAGGGCTATGCAGGTCTGGCTGTGCCAGAATTCTTTGCTCTGGGCAATCTGTTGTGAAGTTCCAATCCTTGACCACAAAGATCTTTAGGTACAAATAAATGACTCCCAGTTTTTTTTTTTTAAGAAATGAGTACCATATGCCCCAATCTTCAGTATATTTTCACAGCTTTTATTTATTTTTTTAAGACAAAATCTCCCTACATACTTCAGGCTGCCCTCGAACTCACTGTGGAGCTCAGACTGAACTCCAATTCTGTGCAATTCTCCTGCCTCAGCCCGCTGAGTGCTGCCATGTGTCCCACCAGGCCTGGCCTATGACTGTTTTAAGAAAATCAAAACTAGCTATTACCCAATCACTTAAATACTGTTAACAGTATTATAGGTTAGTTGGTTTTTTTCTTTTTGCAGTACTGGGGATTAAACCTAGGGCTTTAACAATAAAGTACAACTTCAGCCTTTTAAAATTTTGAGACAGGGTTGCATTAAATCACTAAGTTGCCCGGGCAGGGCTCAAACTTGCAATTCTCTTGCCTCTGCCTCCCAGAGTGCTGGGATTATAAGGCATATGCCACACGACATCTCGCTAATATTTACAGACATCACAAAAAGGGATTACTATCATTTCAGAGTCAAAATCAAGAAAACACACTGGTGACAACCTCAAAGAAAAGAACACCTAAAAACGAAATATTTTCATCCCTGCCCACATTTTCTTACATTAGAGCACACAACGTTTATCTAAATGATACAGCAACCAAACTGACAAAGACATGGTTCTTAATTAGAACAGAAGCCAGATTTACTGTCTCTAAGTCTACTGCCATTCAGTTATTGCTACTTGTCAACAAGCAGTTCCAACAAAATCCCAGTAGGAGGTAACTAGGAACAGCTAGAGAGATAAGGGAAGGCCCATCTTGGAGCCTTTTCTGGGCCAGACCCATCCACCTTCTGAGTTAAATTTTAACCCAGACCAAGATACCCCACACTAAACACAAGAGGAAAAGAATCAGGTAACCCAGAGTCTCCAGCAGGCACCCAGCTGTCTTCAGTAACCTTTCATCCACTCTCCAATATCCCAAACCCCAACCCCTGGAAGCCATGGGTGCAATCACGGTTCCTTCTCCTCCTCTTCCTCCTGGGGCCATAAGGTCAAAAGCCCAACTGCCTGACAGAGGGATGAGTCAAACTGCTCATAGGCAAGAGTAAAAGCTCAGACCAACCCTTCAATCCCCACCCAAACTCTGATGCTTAATACAAACACCAAGCCTCCTTGGAGCCAAGAGCTCCTCTCACTGGCCTGGTCCTGTTCAATCGAGTGGTACTTTCACTTTCAATAAATCTTCCATCTTGTTTTTAAGAATCTAGACAAGATCCCTGGTCCAGTAACAAAATGACTTTCAAAATTCAGAGCTAACAGAATACACATGTGTATGTTGGAAAATGCCATACAGTAGCTACATAACTACTGGATTAGTCACCAGAACAGGACAGAATTTGGTCACCTTGTTGTGGTGCTGGGGATCAAATCCTCACATCATACCTGCTAGGTGCATACTCTACTACTGTGCTACAAATCAAGGAAAGGATTTTTTTTTTATGTGCTGCAAACAAGTCTTGAAAAACTAGGATGGCCTAGTCTTAAAAATTATATATATTACAAATATATGTAATGAATTACGACAGTTTCTGCAGAGGGAGATGTGCATACCAAAGGCCATCTGGGAATGAACTGCAGTATGTTATTATAAAGGATACAACAGCCCACTTCAAACACATTATTGGTGCCAATGATCATGGGTTTGGGTTCCAGATCTTCATTGTCAGGGGTGATATTGTCTGGATGACTACAGAAAGAAGAGATGAATCATCAAAAAGCCAGCAACACTAAAAAAGAATTTTTCTCTCTCTCACTTTAGAATTTATTAATTCTTTCAATTTTATGCGCTTAAAATACATCACTATGTCAGTTAGTGCTACCTAAGGGAATCATTTCTCCTCTGTGTTGGAGAAATTGAGCGGGAGAATTGAAACGTAAGGGAGTCAGAAGTGTCCTGAAGGACAGCTGCCACACAGCCTTCTCCAGGACAAGCAGAAAACCATGCTGGCTACACTTTTATTTTCAACCTGTTGAACTGCAGTCAAAACCATGCCTAACTTGAACATTTTCCATCCTAAATAATCCTTTGAGATTGTGAAATGTAAACAGATATTCACATCAAATAATTATTTTATGGTATTTGATAGTTGAAATATGTGAAAGATAAAATGTTTGTATTCTCAAAGGAGGAAGCTGTTTTAAATGGTGTTTTATCTCTGACAGTTGAGTTACTGCAGAATATCGCAGTGGTTGATCGACTTGTGCTGAAGGTGCCAAACGTGTTTTAAAGAGAAACTGCTTAATATAGTAAGAAACTCCCAAATTCTAAGTAAGCCTTCAGACAAATTAGTCTTTTTATCACAGTTAAATATTTTCCCAAGGTCTTTATACAAATTCCATACATTGCTGCTATAAATTAGGTGTAAGTTTGAACTTTTTGCCAAAATTGAATCTAGAAAGACTTACTAATGCTTATGAAAATTTCATGGGTATTATGGTCTAGCTCACTAAAATCTCATATACGTTCTAAGAAGTTACTATTGCTGGTTAAATCCAGTACTGAACTACATCCCTGAACTACATGCACTGAAGTACACCTCTGTCCTATTTTTATTTTTATTTTTGGTGTTGAGAATCAAACTCAGGGCCTCACACTTTCCAGGCAGGCGCTGTGCCACTAAGCTATACCCCCACCTTTATTTTAAATTTTGAGACAGGGTCTCACTAAATTGCAAAGTTGCCTGGGCTGGGTTTCAACTTATGAGCCTCTTACCTCAGCCTCCCAGAGTGCTAGATTGCAGGCATGTGCCACCATGCCTAGGTTCTTTTTATCATTAAAGCTTAAAAATTACCTCTAAGACCCTAGATTTTCCAACTATAATTCTGGATGGTACCTATGCAAAATATATGAAAATGGAGTTAAGCTCAAATATCGGAGCATGAGTAATAACATTTCAACCAGAACCAAGAAATTCAACTAAAAACGCTCTTCAGGTGGTAAGGTTAGCACTTGGCAACTGCAGGTGCTCTGAAAATGTTTGCTTAAGGGTCAACTAAGAAGGTGACACATATGTGAAGATTACCAAACCCCCGGTTGGAGTCTAGTCTCACCTTGGACAATTCATTTCTGCTATCTGGTTTTGGGGTTCCTCGTGTACTTACATTGAAAAGCATCCTTAATAATTTCTTAGCTCTAAAATAATGTGCCTTCCAAAAGTCAGTTGCAAAGGTTTTTTTACAGACAGCTGAAACTGATGAGAACAGTTCAGAGTATCTAAATAAATCTTACTCACGAATTTATGATCAGGGCCTGTTCTTCTATTAGGTTACCTTCACCAATCACTATCGGCCCAGCTTCTGCAATAATTCGTGCTTTAGGATGGATCACTGTCCTAGGACCTGTTAAAAAGTTTGAGAAGAAATTATCAGTAGAGGCTATGCTTCCAGCAGGGGAGTGGGGGTTGGCCCAAGGTGAATGAGGCTGTCGGGAGAAAGGTTTTCTAAGTACGTGCTCAGCACTAATATGGGAAGGACTTTACAGATATTCTCTCCTCGGATATTATCATCAGTTGTTGAGCTCAGGTGAGTGAAATGGCTCAGGATTTGAGCCAGACATTTCTGGCTCAGCCTGCATCTCACTGATATCAGCAGTGAGTCTCAGATGATGAGAACACCAATCCTGTTGTTGGAAGGGCTGACAGAGATGATGTTGAAAACAGAAAAAGTGGCACATAGTTGGCTGTAAAATGTATTCCCTTCCCTTCTCTTGGAAAGGTAAAGCTCTCTGCTACAATAAGGTGTTTTCTTGTCTTTTTTTTTTTTTTAAAGTGGTACTAGGGACTGAATCCAGGGCTGTCACGCTAAGATAGCCCCAGCCCTTTTTCTACTTTTTATTTTGAAACAGGGTCTCACTAAGTCACTAAGTCTCCCAGACTGGGTTTGAATTTATTGTCCTCCTGCCTCAACCTTTCAGGAGTGTTGCTGGGATTACAGACATGGACCACCATGCTCAGCTGATTCGGCTTTTTACTACTACACGATAAACAGAAAGTATGAGTAAACAAAAGTCAGAAAATATGGGACATAACCTTAGCTTTGTGCCTCCATCACTATCCCTAATATAAGCGTTCTTCTTAAGGGGCCAGAGGTTTAGCTCAGTGGCGTAGTGCCTGCTTGGCAAACATGAGGTTGTGAGTTTGATCCCTGGCGCCACAAAAAAAAAAAAAAAAAAAGCATTCTTCTTAGAAGGTGGCAGAGTTTCTGTCATCTGGTCTAGGATAAGATTTTTGGTTAATCAAAGTGGAAAAGGTGAAAAGGAGACAGTAAAAGAAGACAAAAGTAGGCACTGAGGGCCTCAGACTCTGGAGCAGGAAGAACTGAAACAACACATCGAAGAAACTGCAGCCTAAGTAAGCAAGGAGGCCTGATGACCTCCAGGCCGAGCAGGGTGGTGGAGGCCCTGTGCTGCCTTACCAGGGCCAGGCCTCTGGAATGCTAGCACATTCCCTCCCCCGCTCTTATCTCCCGCAGGCCCCCAGTTTTGTTGATAATGATACTACTGATGAGAAAACATATCCTCCTTTTAGCCTGTCTCCAACATCTGTCCTATTCACTCCCCAACATCAAGCTATTTTCTACTGGTAAACAAGTGGACAGGAAGTAACTGATTGCGAAAGTAAGAGAGGTAGACAGAAGGGTTAGGAGGTTGGGAAAGGGATCAGGAAGATGACATCACCCATAAAATTGAATATTCGGTTGTATGGTCTTTTTTTTTTTTGGCTGCCTCTGGGATGGAACTCACAACCTCACGTTTACAGAGTGGGGCCTTAGCCGACTGAGCTAAACCAGGGAGCACTATTCGGCTGTATGAATTGTTAATTTATTCAAAAATCATTGTGAGTTTTTGACAGGTGAAATGTAGCCACACTCTGTAATCAGGAACTAACACAACAAAATCCACATGCTGTATTTTGCTGCTTTGAGCTTGTTCTTAAAAAATATTTACTCACAAGTGTAATAAAATAAGCACAGAAATGTTTCTGTTGTCCAGAGAATTGGAACTTTACTGCAACTAACTCTTTTCCTGACAACAAGAAAGATGTGACACGGTGGGCCCAAACAGGATGCACAGACCAGAGCTGCTGGGTACAAAGCAGCCTGAGAGCAGCTGGATACTGCTGTTACCTCTGGCTCCCCAAACCTTCACTGCTGAAGTAAAATTCCACAGGCAAGTTTTTCTGTTTGGGATAGAAGATAGGATCTCTTCCATGCCCAGGGAGCTTCTCAAGCTGACCACAAGTGTGAATGTGAGTGTCCTGTTTTCTTTAAAAATAAATGAATACTCTTTCCCATACATGTGCATATACTGTATACACACACATCTACACAGATACAAATGTATACACATATTTACCCATAAAAAAGCACCCGATCATTACCAAAAGTTCAAACAAAAGAAAGCAAAAACTAAGAGTCTGCCATGACAATCCCATTCCCTAGAGGTAAATTGGGCACAGCTGTATACGCCTATAATTTCAGCACTAAGGAGGCTGAGGCAAGAGGATCACTGTGAGTTTGAGGCCACCCTGGACTACACAGTGAAATCCTCTCAAAAACAAAAACAAAATAAAATCTAGAAGTAATTATTCTGAAAAGTTTGGATTATACTATTCCAGACTAAATACAGTTAAGATCTGTAAATTACTATATATAAACTATCTCATTTTAAAAGTTTAAAAAGAAATTAACCTGGAGAAAAAAAACATGCAGAGCAAATTATTTCTTTAAAACCGAGGAATAATATGTATTCTACAGTTGCCTTTTTAGAATTGTAATTTCTCTATGTAATCATATCTAAGTAAATATTCTTTTTAAGAGCTATAAATGATCTCAGATCATATTAATATGTCACAATTCATTTAACCAATTTCTTAATAATGAGCATTTAGATGTTGACCACATTCGGCAGGAGAATTGCTAAACAATGCTGACATGAAAACTGGATTCCTTTGAAGTGAGAAGTTTCTAAGTCTTCCAGCTGTAAGAGCCAGTTGTGGTTTGCACAATACTAGATTTATATCTTACTTCAAGATGTTCCACAGTACAGGTCACACAATCTGTTTTAAGTTCTTTGTAATTAAAGCCCCTGCCAGCAATCCACCCTTGTTAGAAAGTCTCAATTCTGGCCTCTAACACTGGAAAAGTATCTACTTCCTCTCTTGAAGGTCTGTTTTCTATCTATAAAATGATGAGCTCTTTAGCAACCTATCTCCTGGTTGAAATGTGCATTATATGAACTAATGTTTGAAAGAGAGGCATAAGCTCTGACCCATAGTTCTTAACAATAAGACATTCATCACTATTTGCCCCTAAGCACTAAAAACAACTTTTTCAAAATAAGTAACACAACTAGTTCAGGTCTGTAAAAGAGAAGAAATGGCTCTGCTTTCCCTTCTACTTGGGTATCAGGGTAATACAGCAACGCCTCTTTTTAACCAAGGCGAGGATTCCATATGGTGTTACAGAAGGGTAAAAAAGATGAACAAGTGTTTTCCATACTCAGCTTTAAAAATCTTAGATAAGAGGAGAAGATCAGCATGCTGTGGACAGAAGGCAGATCCTCTCCACTGCTAGATAAGAAGCCAAAGGCACTCGATATTCTGCTGGTCCTCAAGCTGTAGCTTTTGACAAATATCTAACAGAAGGTACCTAAAAATGGGTAAAATGAAAGTCCCAGTAAGACCTATGTGTTTCCTTAAAAGTTCCTCTACTGAAAGCAATTGATTTTTCATTTTTTTCTCTTAAAAAATTACATAATGCTCACTATATTAAAAACCCAAATAAATCAGCACAAATTTTAAAAATTAAATACAAAGTCCCGTAAGATGTCTCACAAAATCTGAGCATGGTGGTACATGCCTAAGAATCCCAGCATTCTGGGAGGCTGATGCAGGAGGACTGAAAGTTAGAGCAGAGTCTAGGCAACTTAAGTCACTTAACAGAATCCTGTCACAAAATAAAAAAGATTAAAATAAAGGGGGCTGGGGAAGTAGCTCAGTGTGAGGTCTTGAGTTTAATCACTACAAGAAAAAAAGAAGAAAAAGAAAAATGTCTTATATATTATTTTAGAATAATGCCTTAAATCCAGAGATATAGCTTATTGGCAGAGCACTTACATGCATGATCCACAGCACTGAAAAAGTAAATAAATAAAATTAAAAATAGGAAAACATGAACTATTTTAACCTTGTATTTTATTATTATTCAGTTATTTAATAAATAACTGGAAAACTGGTTATAAATCTGAGGCCCTCACCCTTGAAGCAAAACAAGCTCAGCTTGAGCCCTGGGATTTAGACACCACTCCCACCTGCCGGCAGCTTTGCCAAACTACAGGCACTGGTGCTTTGGGGTTGACCTGGACTATGAAAACTATGAAGTTAGGGTTGTGAAGCGGCGGCAAACGTCACAGGTAGTAATAAACTGAAGTTTCCTCAGCCTCTTGTTAGGTGGTTCTTGGCACAGACTGGCAGATGTATGTCTGGATATGTGCCTCTGAAGATTTGGGTTTGGACTGACTTCTGCCAGAGGTTTAGGTAGCTCCACTTTGCACGGCTTTACGCTGGAGGTCCGGCTGGCAGCTGAGCCCAGCGAGGCAAGCAATAACTGCACATGGTGATGTGGGCACAGTCCGGCCTGGGCTCCTCTGCACGCCAGGGGCATTTTTACCTAGCATAGGTCTGAATTCAAACAAGGCTAAGGGTCTTAAGGTTAAAATGCTTTAAAAATAAAAATCTGTCACCATGGAAAGTTTCTTCCTTTAAGCCTGTTGTGAACCTTCTTGGCACTCTTTCTGGCAGGGCAGTTTGTGTATTTTTTTACCCAATGTGCTGAAACCCTATTTGGCTTATCTCCTTGTTTGGATAAATGTGTCTAGAGTTGGAATGGCTCAAACTGGCTGATGAATTATTTTTCTAAATGGTTGGCTGGACTTGAGGCGGCACAGCCAGAAAGACATTCCTTGCATCACATTTCCATTTCCCTCATTTGGTAAAGGACATTTTTCCTGTCTACCTTTGCCACAGAAAGCAATCTTTGTGCATATTCTTGTAAGTCAATAAATAATTTTTAAAAGTCTCAAGCTTTCTCTTGAGAATTAATCAATTCCCTGGACCTGCAGGCTGAAGTACCTGCACAAAACATTTTACTCGGCAAGGATGTTTCACGTCAAAGCCACTGTCCCACCTTATGGAAAAAGACCACACAATAACAGGAGGGCTTTGGCCTGCAAGAAAACTCTGCTGGGGAGAATGAACAAAGTGGGACAAAGCACTGCCAGTGCAATTTTTCCACTAAGCAGAGCATTTACATTACACTGTCCAAACCAAGTGCTGTTTAACACCAGGAGCCTGCCTGCCCCTCACCCTCTAGCGGGTTTACATACTGTTTGAGGAGGTACCTTTCTAAAGTGAGAATTCATGGCCCAAGAATCAAGGCAGCCCAGTTAAACAAACTTGAGACTATGAAGCTTTATGTGCCAAAAAGGGGGTCAGGCTCCAATAAAGCTTCATGTTAGTGCACTCCTGGATAAGCGCTGTGCTTTCCAAGCTTCTAACTAGTTTCTCTTTGAAGAACTAAACCTATGCCATTCTAGGAAAGATTAGGGTTTAAAGTTCCATCTGTCTGGCAAGTGCAAGGTGCCCGAGTTCGATTCCCAGTACCAAATAAAATAAAATAATAAAAAATAAAGTTTTGCTCTCCCGAAACACAACAAAGGAAAAAATTACATTTTTCCTGAAATGCTGTAGAATGGAATAATTTGTAAAAGCATAAATGACTAAAAGATAGAAAGTTAACCAAAACATCCTCAAAAATAAGGCTGGGGATGCAGCTCAGTGGTAGAGCACTTGCCTTGTATGTGGGAGGCCCCAAACTCAATCCCCAGTACTACAAACAACAAAAAGAGACTCGGCTAGAAAATCCATTAAACCCTATTCAAATTCACAGCTACTTAACCTAGGAAAGAGAGTTTATCAAGTGCTCAAATCTCAAAATATGCAGGACTACAGAAAAAGAGTTACTTTGGTAACCTAAGAAAAAACAAAAACAATAAAATCTCAAATGAAAAATAAGATGGTGGGGAAAGTTGTAATCAGATAACTTATCTTTAGCCTTTGCTTTGATTTAACTTTATATCTCCCAGGAGGTTATCAATCTGATGTATTATTTCAGAAAATAAATTAATAGCAGCCAAAAGACTAGAGATAATTTATACCAAATATAGTAATGACAGAAATGATTATCTAAATATCAATTCTGGAAAATTCCCACATTTATATATAAAATTTAAAATAAGAAACATGGAACTTGAGTATGGAACAAAAGATAAGAAACATGCACAACAAAAATGAGATAAAACCATGGTAGACATAACAATGGGTAACTATGTTGCTCTTCTGCACCTTTTCCTTGATTTTCAAAACTGAATTGTTTCTGAAAGATATGAGCAAATTTTCTTGTTTTAAAAATTTGTAGCTGGCTGTGGTGGCACACGCTTGTAATCCCAGCATTCATGAGGCTGGGACAGTTCTGTCATAAATTTGAGTCAGTGTGGGTTACATAGTGGGTTCAAGGCCAGTCTGAACCATATAGCAAGACATAGTCTCAAAAGAAAAGTCAAAACTAAATATACCACAGAGCTAGAGATGTAGCTCAATGGTGAAGCATGTGAACAAGGCCCCAGATTCGATTCTCAGCTTCACAAAACAAAACGGTATGTGTGTTTAAATATAAGCAAAAACCTAAATCAAAACAAAAAACCTTGAATCTATTCTGTGATGAACTTTGAATCATTATAGATTTTCTTTAAAAATGTATCAGCTGGAACTGCTCACACATGCCTGTAAATCTCAGCACTCTAGCAGTTGAGGTAGGAGGATTGAAAGTTTGAACCCATGCCTAGCTCAGTGATTTCTAAACCCATGTTTAGAAACAAAACCCCTTTCTAAACATTTAAGAAAAATGTAAAAAAAAAAAAAGGATGGGGGATATAGTTCACTGCGAATTACAATTTCAAGTACCATCAAAAGATTGCTATAACCCATCACTGAAAATCTGGGTTGAAATACCATTTTTATATGAGGTAATAAAAATGTGTTTAAAGTTTTAAAATTATTACAGTAAATGCGATGCATTGCCATTAATCTCCCTCAAAATATTCTCTCCTGCTTGGAACACACTGATTCTATCATTTCCACCACTACCTGGAGCAGCTCTGGACATGCTCTTTTGTGTCTTTACAAAAAGATTAACAATTCAGTGAATTCTGGTGTAGAGGCTCATTGAACTGAAAGGCAGGTCTGTAAAAACTTCAGTGTTCTCATCCACTTTACTCACCAGATCTGGCCCCCCCACAAAGTCAAATGACCATGAAACATCAACATCGTGAATTGACTCAGGACACTGATGCAGCTACAATAGTGTAACTAAAGACACTCATAAAATAAGACTTCCAGAATGGTTCCAGAAAGTGGCAAGAATGATGGGATAAGTGTGTTTGAAGACAGGGAGTATCCTGAGGGCAATTAATGTCAATGTGTCTTTTACTATGATACATTTTTAAAAATTTAAACATTTATCATATTTTTCAATCATACCATGTATGTTAACCACTAGCATTGTGCACTGAAGCTAGTGGTCAAATACCACGTGGAAAGGAGACTTAAAAAACTGTATTCCCTTACATAATTTCAACATTTAGGGAAAGAAGGAAGATAATAAGGATAAAGGAGTGGGTCAGCTGGGGGGGGCACATGCCTGTAATTCCAGCTAATTAGGAAGGTAAGGAGAGAGGATCACAAGATTGAGGCCGGCTTAGGTAACTTAGTGAGATCCTCTCTCAAAATAAAAGAAAAAGGGCTAGGGATGTAACCAAGTGGTAGAGTACTGACTAGCACGCACAAGCCATGGGTTCAACTGCCAGAAATACAAAGGAAAACAGGAGGGGGGGCAGAGAAAGTCAAGTAGATATTGTATAATTAGTTTTCTTTTCTTTTGTTTCTTTTCTTTTCTTTCTTTCTTTTGGTGGTACAGGGATCAAACTCATGGCCTCTTATGTGCTACCATAGCTAGGCAAGAGCTCTGCTACTGAGCTGTATCCCCAGCCCTTACTATCCTTCTAATTACAGAGTACCCTGCTGCCATGGTGAGGCTACTCCTCAAAGGACGATGAAAGCTCTAAAAATATGTAGAAAAATGATGTGTAAAAATAATGTAGGAGAGCATTTTGATAAATCTGTAGCCCTTGTGATTTCTCAAAATCAATTGGGTTATGTAACACTAAAGACAAAAACAAAAAAACAAAACCCACAGCTGTGAAAATGAAGAGCCATCTACTTAATTTCTAAATTGTGTCCATTTAAAATTTAAAAATCAATTTTTTTGTGTGTTACTGTGCATCACACCAAACTACATTCCTGGCCATTCTTAAAATTTCTTTTTTTGAGAAAGGGTCTCGCTAAGCCATCCAGTCTGGCTTTGAAATTGTGATTCTGCTGCCTCAGGCTCCTGAACAGCTGGAACTACAGGCACATGGCCAACCTTGCCTGGCCAACCCTGCAAATTCTTAATGAAGTTTCATACATTCCACAGTCTTCACTGGCTTCATAAGCTATGCCTAAATGGATTGGAGGCTTAGGCCTAATCAAAAGAAACCAGTATCACATCAGTTATAACACATCACATTTTTTCATACTAAAGAAACAATGTAAAGGAGTAAGGTGTGTTTTCTCTCTGTAAGTGTACTGATTCACTGAAAGCTCCATCCCCTTAGCCCGAGGTATGTGTAGCTGTGGTGAAGGATGAACTTACACCAATGAAGCTGTAAGGGAACCACATCCAGGGAAAGCACAGATAAGAGAATGGAGCAGTCAAATGTGAGTCACGTTAATGTCACATACATAACTGCTCATCTGATCTCTTGGATATGACCTCTAGCAAGAATATGCTCTAATATTTAACAGCATGAATAGCTAATACCTCCAGGGAGTTTACTATTTATAATTTTCACATTCTCTTGCAATAAACCTAGGAGGTAGATACTATTTTGCATGTGACAGAAACTATTAGGTGCCACCTAATACTCATTTTATTTTTATTTGTAATACAACCCTGCCTGAATTTATTAGGAGCAATAATGTGCATAGGCACAGCTTCTTCTGCAGCTCCATGTCATAAGACCGAGTCCTAGCCATGAGACACACAGGGGAGGATTGTGAGAACTTTCAGGAAGGGCATTTAGCAGGACCTGAGTCAGCTGGGATGCTTGTCCTTTTGCTCTTACCCCCCCACACATACTTTTCTCATCCAAGATGAGTCTTGGTACTCTAGCATCATTTCCTGTCCAGTGCTGGACAATCAACATATCATCCCTGAAATCCTTACTGTTAAATTTTTATGTGTCAGAATAAACCTTTGTATCTTCAAGTCACCATCCCATGCAGCTGAAGCCAATCCTGATACACTTGATCTCAAAGCTGGAGAAAGTGAAGGTCAGAGAGGTTGAATAACATGCCCAAGGTAACCCAGCAGGTAAGAAGTAAAGCAGCAAGGTAATCCAGGACTGCAGATTCCATAGTCACACTCACAATGAACACTCAGTAGAACGCAAGCTCCACAAAGCCTGGTCCTTTGTTACACTCACTGTTGCGTCCCTAGTGCCAACAGTGCCTGGTATGTCATAGGTACTTGCACATACATAACAGCTCTCTCAAATATGTGAATGCCTTTGTTATACTGTCTCATTAGTATTTCAGACAGAAATTTAAACTTAGTCTTTATTTTAGAAAGACTGAATACTTATAGGAGAAAATACATTGTTATGTCAATAAAATCAGGGCATCGGTGAGACAGACATGAAGACAATGGTTAAGCACCAACTTACAATGCAAAGCACTAGACTATATGACATCAATTCTTGAAAAACAACAATAATAAACAATTTTCTTACCTATAGTTACATCACCTCTGATTTCACTTTCTACACATACAACTGCTCCAGGAGCAATCTTCACACTGTAGGAATAAAAAGGTGATGTTAATCACAGGTAAGATTAACAATGCTGGGCCAGGGATCTAGCTCAGTGACATAAGTGCCTGCCTTGCAAGTGCACAGTCGTGAGTTCAAGCCCAGTACCAAAAAAAAAAAAAAAAAAGATTAACAATGCTGCCACTGCTCTGCTGATGCAACAATGTGAAAAAGACAGATGGAAAAATGCAGTCAATTGTATGGTAAGGTTTTGTCTTAGTTACTTTCTCATTGCTGGGACATAATACCCAACAGCCACAAGTTAAAGAAAAGGTTTACTGTAGCTCATAGTTTATAGATGTTTCAGTCCATAATCAGCTGGCTCCAATTCAGAAGCAAGGCAGAGGAGAAAATGCTCATGGCAAGGTGAGCAGGAAGCAGGGGCCCTGTCTTCTTTCCCTTTTTATTCCATCCTCCACACTATAATAAGCCTATTGGTGGGTGTCGCCCACACTCAGGGTGGGTCTTGCTTCTTCAGTAAATCCATTATCCACACCCAGAACAACACTAAACCTGTGGTGGATAATCCAGTATCACACTCTCATGATCCAGTCACTTTCCAAAGCTCCTCCTACCAGATGTTTTCAAAAACAGCAAAGTCAAAAAAGGAACAGTATGTAATAAACCACTATATTTATAAACTACAGAAAAGGAATCCCTGTTTACAAGTATTTATCAATTAAATTAAAAGCATCATACCACAGTGATATATGCATACCCATGCTTACAGCAGCACAGTTATAACAGCCAAATCTTGGGAAACAGCCCAAATGCCCATCAACTGATAAATGATAAAAGAAGATGTGATTTTTTATACAATGGAGTACTACTCTGCCATAAAGAAGGACATGCTTGAGACACTCCTTGGTAAATGGATGCACTTTGAGTCCATATTCCTAAGTAAAATAAATCAGATACACATGTGAATACTGCATGGTTGTACTGATGTGAAAAACCAAAAGTATAAACAAGAACCAAAATGTATATTAGGTATTGTGACACAGGAAGAAAATGTTCAAATGGGGAGGGGCACAAAATAGGAGGGAGTGGAAAGGAAAGAAAAATTAAAAAACAGTGAGAACAGAAGAAAAAGGGAAACAGCTGTTGTAAATGGGGAGGGGAGAAGTGGCTGAAGAAAGGGCAGGAGAGTGGAAAAAAAAAAGAATCAAATTTATCATGTACAGATACAAATTCTCTATGATGAATGTGATCATTATGTATATCTAAAATGTACCAGTAAAATCTAATTTTAAAAAGTAGCAATCAGCAAGGTAATAATTAGCATAAAGACATAAACTCTACAAATATTTCTATTTATTCTCTAACAATATGTATTAGAAAGCTATCTACCAAGTGGTATATGTAAATGATAGTACACACTGTTTAAAAAACTCTTAAGAGTTTCCATATAACTTGATTCCTTTTTATGTTCTGCCATATTCTTTGGTCGACATCTGTATCTAGTGAAATGTTACCCCTGGTTGAAATTTTTTTTTTTTTTTTTAAACGGGGGATTGAACTCACAGCCTTGTACTTACCAGGCAAGGGCTTGTGCCACTGAGCTAAATCCCCAGCCCCCCTGGCTGAATCTTGAGCTGACACAAAGACCTGCAACATGATTTCCTCATAAAAGCAGTATTTACTAGGGAACTGGTTTTTGTTAAGAAAAATAATTGCTCTTGTTTGAGTAAAAAAATAACCTATTTTGGAACTGGGGAAGGCAACATAGGTTTTTTTTCTTAACACAAAAGACACTCATGCTATTAAATCTGCTCTTTGTTTTTTATGAAACAACCATACCATTTGGATACATTGTCTTTAAAGTCTGTCTGGATTTTCCAAACTTCTGATTTAAAGTTGCCCACTGCTAGCACTACATTGAAACACTAATTTGGTGTGTTTACTTTGTATCTTAAAACTTTGCTAACCTGTCCAGCCCTCTTGGGTAATAGCTACTACCTCAGTTCCTGACCTCACTGTTCAGTATATTCTTTGGAATTTCCCACATAAACCATCATGTTGTCTATGAACAAAGACAATTTTATTTTATTTTTCTACTCCTATTGTGAACAGATTGCGGTCCCCCAAGAAATGGGAGCCTCAACTCTCCCTTGTCTGCACCAGGGAGTAGGTTTGTCAGTGTCTCCATAGAAAAAGAATTTCAGGAAGTGTCTGATAGGTAGATTTATCAGGCAGAGTTAAAGGAACAGAGAGGTGCACTGTGGTCATATATGTGTTTTTGGAGGCATCCTTTAAAAGAAAAACATGTGATCTAAGATGTTTCATCTTAAAACAATCTTTGAATTGTTTGATTTTGTTTCTTCTAAGATTAGGTTACTGCTCTTTACCTTACCAACTAGGTTAATTTATGGACTGTACGTCATTAAGGGATTTGGGTGTTATGGGCCTAGAAGGAAAAACAAGAAAGCCCAGGAAGCATAAACAAGGCTGAGGAGTAAAACTACGGAGCATGGCACGGATAATGTGGGGTAAATCATTGTGTCCTGAAGCTGCAGTTTTCTTTCTTTTTCTTCCTTCCTTCCTTTTAATTTTTTTGCATTTTTTTTATTTTAAAGAGAAAAAAGAAAAAACAGAAAAATCAGGAAGCAAACAAACCAAAACAATGACAACAACAAAGCAACAATAGCAATATAGGTTTTCAAAACAAGATAATAGGAATTTAACAATGGTTGTTATATTGCATACTGTTATCTTCAAAATAGTTGCTCAGGTTACCAGATACAGTAATAAGACAAAACAGTAAAATGGAACAAAACATTGGATTTCCAAAACAAGACAGAAGAAAATCCCCCACAATTTCCATAATGCACACTGATATCCTCCAAATAGATGCTCAGATGACCAGCTTTAGGCCTGAAAAGGCAACCAAACAACACAAGCATTAAGTTATTTTTCTACTTCAGTTGCTATCATCTCAACCTGAGTTCCTCTGAATCAGCTGGTTGCTTACCAGTTTGGGGGTGGGGGAGTGGTAGGGGTTGCTCATCTTGTCTCCCAGACCACACACTGGCTGGCTCACAGGAATGTGTGCTTTAACTTTCTGATTCTGTTACCTGTGGCTGCCCTTGGATCACAGGAAGGGATGGTTTAGCTTCTTTAAATTTTATTTTAAAGAGAATAAAAACAAACAAAATAAAACAGAATAAAGTTCAACAAAACAAAACAGTATATGTGACACAGGACTTCAAAACAAGAGGAAATCAACAATGGCTACCATAATGCCTCTTGTTATCTTCAAAATTACTGCCCATACCCTCAGACGTAATAAAATCAAACAAAACAGAATAAAACCAATTCAAACAGAACATTGAATAAAACAAAACAATAAAATGGAACAAAACAGTGAGAACAATATTGGATTTCAAAAACAAGACAGAAGGAAATCCCTCTAGTTGCTATATTGCACAGTTATCCTCTAAATAGATGCACCAGCTTTATGCCTGTGAAGTCAATCAAACAATACAAGTATTTAGTTGTTTTTGTACCTCAGTTGCTATCAACTCAGCCTGTCCTCTGAACCAGCCAGTTGCTTATGGGGAGCTGCAGTTTTCTTAAAAGTATAATTTTTAAATTATGGTGTTTTTATATCCTATCATTATTTCTTCTATTCTACTCCACTATCTGTATGCCAATTATGTCTTTTTCTTACTTCTCTGGCTTAGATTTCCAAAACAGTATTAAATAAGCAAACCACTTTGGTTTATTCCCAGTTTTAATGAAAAGCATTCTAGTTCCATAAGCTCACTAAAACCCACGAATTTGTATTTTATCTAAATTATGGAAACCTGGTAAGTGAAACAGTTGAAGCTTTGTTTAAAATGTTACTGCCTTAACCTCTGCCATTACTTTCATGGCTACTGTGAACCTTGTTAGCAGCTTGCAGTTACTCTGGGGAGCATATTTCTTTTCTACCCTTAGTAATGTGGATCCTTGCTATCTTTAAAAAATAAAGTACAATAAAATGTTACTGCCTCAGTTTATAAATTTGCCAGAACAAAGCAGGCATGGTGACACACACCTGTAATCCCAGTACCTGGGATGCTGAAGCCGGAGACTATCACAAATTTGAGATCAAATAGGCTACATAGTGAGTTCAAGGCCAGAGTGAACTACATAGTGAAACGCTTGTCTCAAGAAAAACCACCAAAGATAAATAAATAAATAAATTCAAAACATAAACAGTTTTCCGAAAAGTTTTCTCATTTCAGAAAATGTTCTGTGACCAGTAAGTACCAGAAATCAAGACTGAAATGATTTACTTATATCAATTCACTTTTTTTCTGAAGTTTTATTAAATATTCATGCATGAAAATGCTTTTTTAAAACCTGTCATAGATAATGAAAAATTTTAAATTTCACTTTCTATTTGTGTTTCAAGCTTTTCTGGGACTTTTTTTTTTTTTTTGAGACAAAGTTTTGTTATGTAGCCAGGCTGGACTTGAACTTTTGATCCTCTTAGAGGTATGGATTACAATGCCTGGTGAGTTTTTTGTTTGTTTTTTTCATTTCTGAGACAAGGCCTCACTATGTAGCCCAGGCTGGCCTCAAACTTTTTCGAGTCCTCCTAGCTTCTTGAATGCTGGGATTACAGGTATGTGCCACCATGCCTAGATAACCTGGTGACTTTTTCTGATTACAAATAAAATACTGTAGATTTTATTTTTTTGAAGCAAATTCATGACGTGCAATAAATGTGTGCTCCTTGATGATTACTTGAATGCCACCAGTTATCTCTGGAATGAAAGATAAGAAAGCAATACTGGTTGTCTTCAGAGAGGCAGCAGTGAAATACTGTTAATAACCCTGTTAGCTATAAAATGAGGAGGGGGAACAAAAATACAGCTATCAACTTACTGCAATATATTCCCTACCAATAAAAACCATATCTTCTCTAAGAAGAAAAAAAAAGTAAAACTGTATAAAAACAATAAAATGCTCACGCTAACCTTCATTTAAAAATGGTGATGAAGTTAAATATGCTGCAGAGTTGAGCAGCTTCAAGGGAGACTGTCAGGCCTGCAAAGCCTAAAATGTTTACCATTAGTCCTTTCATAGAAAATTTTGCAGCTTTTCCTCAGCTTTACATGAGCAACTTCTCTTCCCTTCTAAAATTCCACTCCTTTGAAACTTTATTTCTCCAGGAAAGGAACAAAAGACATTTTACTCAAAAGGAACAAAGAGCAAAGGAGAAAGCAATAAGCGATGAAAGATGTCAACAGGTTCTAGACAATTAGGCAGAAGGAAAAAGAGTAACAAGCTGAGTGAACTTCAAGGCCTTCGCATCTAGGGAAGGAAGGGTGGAGATGGGAGTGGAGAGGGCCAGCAGATGTAAAGCATAGGGGATGCATTAGAGCTGATGAGCACTGGGTCCTCCCTCTGGGTGTTGACAGCCAGATGAAGACCAACCCAGCCTGTGGTGCTGTGCTCCAGAGTCCAGACCCAGAGGCCAGCGACCTCACCCGCTATTTGCCCTGTGTGCCAACTTGACCCTCAAACAGTATTTCAGGCAGCAAGAGGAAACTACCAAGGAAAAGCTGATGTCCTGCCACCATGCTGTATACTACGGTGTAACAGAAAATCAGCCTGATGCATAAAGCCAAAGCTTTCAGAGTTTTGGTCGTCTTTTTTTTTTGTACCGGGAGTCAAACTCATGACCTCACGTTTGCCAGGCAGGCATTGTGCCTCTGAGCTACATTCCTGGCCCCTTGGTCTTTATTCTTAATAATGGAGAGGGAGCCAAAAGTAATCAGATGTTTGAGGAATTATCTCCCGCTGGAAAGAAAAAGACCAAAATAAATGGAAAAGAATGGTCTGAGAGAACACAGATAACTCAGGCAGAAGACTACCTATAAACAAACATCCTTATAATTCAGAGAAACATGTACTCAAGTAAACCAGTAATCAAGTATAGGAAAAGATAAAAACATTTTTTAGACTTGTAAAGGGGAAAACCAAAAATCTCCTATGCACTCTTCATTAGGAAGCTGGTAGGGCACTGGTGGCAAATCTATGGCATACGTTACTATTGTGTTTCCCTTTTAAGACAATAGATGTTAATGCATGAGTTGTTTTTTCTAAACTAAAACCTCAGTATTCAAGTTTAATTGCAGTGTTGGAACTTTGTAATAAGTAAGTGGGTTCTAGGTTGCAGTCTGAGCACTTGTCTCTAAAAGGTTCACCAACACTATGCTAAAAGTTGTGCTTAGCTGAATAAAAGTCAACAAACAAAATTATTCTAGAAATAGACTGCAACATGCAAGGACAGAGGGAGAGATCAGGACAATAGCTGTATATCACCAGTTTTAGAAAACAAAGAAGATAGAGGAATTGGGGAAAATGTCTGTAAGAAAACAATGGGATTATCTAATAAGAATTTGTAAAAAATATGCATGGGAATTTGACACATTGGTAGGAAGATATAGAAAACATCAGGACAAAGAAAAGTAAGGAAATACAGACAATGACATGGTGGGTGGATATGATGAAATATGTTACAGGCATGTATGAAAATACCTCACTGAAACCAAATACATTATAAAATTAATAGGCAATGATAAAAAATTTTAAATGAGGCCATGATTTAGAGGAAAAGTTGCATGAGTTATGTTTTTTGGTTCTATAAAAAACCATATGTACATTTATTTTACAAAATAACACTTAAAATGACTAAACAAAAAATTCAGATATAAATATATCTAGGAGTAGGGGATATATGTGTGTACAGATATTCAAAGGGGCAGGGAGAGAAATTGTGTCAGTATGAAATTACTAAACTCTCAATAACTATAAGAAATAAGTATGACGCTTAGAATCCCAGCACTGTGGAAGGCTTAAGCAAGAGGATAGCAAGTTAATCCCCAGCTTGGGCAACTTAGTGAGACTGTCTCAAAAGAAAAAAGGCTGAGGATGTAACATGATGCAAAAGCCCTGTGTTCAATCACAAGTATTATCACACACATGCAAAAAGTATTACTTAAAATGATAGCTCATGAAAAGTAGAATAAGCAATTATGTAAAAAAATAAAGACAAATAGTAAAAGAAAGAACTAAAAGAGTATAAAAGAATCTGCTTCAGGAAGCAGAAATGTGGGATGGTGAAGGACAAGCAAGGGCTACTGCTTTCCAAATGAACATTTTAGTGAACTATGTGTGTACACACATTATTCTGATTTTAAAAAGTTTCAAATAGCATAAAAGTATAAATGTTTATATAAGAATGCTTATATGAAAAATAATAAAACAGTATATATCATATGCATACAATTTAGGCAAAGATGAGTAATAACAAAATGAAAACCTCTCTTTCTTGCCAGATTTAACATCACTGAATTCACAGAATGGAGAGCAGGAAGACAAAGAAGGCAGGCGAGGCTGGGAAGGAAGGGCAGGCCTAGTGAGGAAATGGCTGCACCCTGATCTCTTGGGGGTTTCTAAAATAGCTCCATCCTTCTTTGTAAGGAACAGGAAACACCCTGCAGATCTCAAAGACCTCATTATTAGGCTATATCCTTAAAACTGGGGGACAATTTGTTTTATGAATGAAGAATTGGCAAGAGATAGCTATAGGATGGAAATTATGATACTGCTTTTCAGTCACATCTTTTTTTTTTCCCAAATCCATTTTATTTCAAGGAAAATAGGGGAAAAAAAAGAAGAAGAAAACTACAACAAAATTTCAAAACATATCAACCAGGGGCAACAATGGTATATACATTGCACATTGTCATACCCAAGTCATTCACCCAGGGCATCTGCATTCAACTATCCAAACAATACCAGCACAAGTTTTTCTCTTCAGTGAACTCAGAAAAATCCATAGTATAACTATCTTATAACTATATTTTTATATACATATATACACATACACATATGCTGTGTCTTTCAGCTCCTCACACTAATGAGACAATATAATGTTTACACATGTGTGTTTTATTTATTTCACTGAGTAGTCTTGAGTTGCATCCATTTACCTATAAAAGTCTCCAGTTTATCTTTCTTTTATACTCCATTGTATAAAAATACCACATCTTTTTTATCTATTCCTCAGTCAATGGACATCTAGGTGGTTTCCAAGATCCATTTCACATTGTGCTGCTTTAAACATGGGTGCATATATATCACTGTATGATGGTATGATGTTTTTAATTCTTTTGGGAAGATTTCCAGAAGGGGAATAGCTTGGTTCAATGGGACCTCTAGTCCTAGTTTTTTGAGGAATCTCCACACTGATTTCCAGTGGTTGCACCAGTCTGCATTCATACCAACAATAGAGAAGGGTCCCCCCGCCACAGCCCTGCCAGCATTTGTTATTGGTGGATTTCTTGATAATAGCCATTCTTTCTGGGGTGACGTGGAATCTGTGTTGTTTTAATTTGCATCTCTCGAATGACCAGTGAGTTACATCATTTTTGTATAAAGTATAGTAGGTGGGGTGAAATCCCTTATGTTCATGCTTTTGTGATCCTTTATCTCTGGGAAAACCCAGAAACTGGTATTTAGAGTGGCCCCTGAGGAAGAGGGATATCTTTGATGATCTGGTCTTTGAAGGCCCACCTGTCTCTTAAGGGGCTATGGATCTCTCCCTCCTGTTTCTACAAAGGCTAGTACACCAGAAAAACCCAGTTCTTTCAGATATGACCCAATAGCTGGACATAGCTTTTTCTGTGTTCAACAGGCTCTAGATGAGGATAAAAGTAGTAAAAGAAAAAACATACTAAAATTATGGCTATCCCAATTGGCAATGCTTTAAGCACCCCCAAGTCCAAGGAAAAACCCAGGGCCAATCAAGGTCTGCAAGAAAACTGGACATTGGTCACATAACTGTACTAAACTACTGCCTAAGCTCTGCTCCATGTGTCAGGCAGCTGATGTATCTGACTCTCAGCAGTGGAGGAGAGATCATCCTCCCCACTCCCAGCGAGGGGCTAGGCCACCTGAAACCCTCATCGCCCACTCAGATGAAGACTGAAGAGGGCCCGGGGCAACTTGCAATGCTTTGTCTACAAACCTCATCATCTCCCACAAGAAACCCTGGGTGAGTGTGGAGGTCATGGGTAAGCAATTTAATTCCTTAGAGCTCCATTTTACATCCATCTCTGGAAAACCCTCCCCTAGATCTACAGCCATAAATAGGGTTGAGAGAAGACCTAGTCAGAGCTTCTTTATTCCTGCTTTGACATGTCAATTCAAAGATCAAACGTTTAATCATGAATTTTAATTGTCCCATGGTGTCCTACTCCCTTGCTAGAAAAAGATTTACTAGTAAAACTGGAGGCAATTCTCCAATTGTGGAAAAGGCCAGGGCAGAATTTGCCTACTGAGAGTGTGCTAGGCCATTCTCTTGGACACCCCTATAATTACACTAAAAAATTGAACTACCCTTAATTCGATCTCCCTGATGTCTACAAGCTCAGAAATTAGCTATTCTTGTGATTAGATGATTTCCCAGACCAATGCAAACAGGCAGGACATCAGTGACCTGCCCTTCCAAGGATCTGAGGAGGCAATAGCTTTGTCCAAGAAGAATATCAGAAGGGAGGTTATACAGTTGGGAGTTCACTGAGGCCAAACCTCTTTTCCCCAAGGATCTCCACTCAAAACAGAGTTCACAGCTCTTATTCATGTACTGATATTAGAAAAAAGCAAAAAGCCAAATATCTATAGATTCCAAATATGCCATGCTGGTGCTACCTGCCCATGCAGCAATCTAGCAAAAGGGAACCTGCTAATTAATAAGTAATCATTACAAGTTGGAAATTCTATAACTCCTAGTGGCCGTCTATCTTCCCAAGCATGTTGCTATCATTCATTCCAAAGGACCCAAAAAAGATGTCTGAAGTCTCCTTGGGAAATCAAAATGCTAATAGAGGCAAGAAGGGCAGCCTTACAGTCTCTCAAGACCCTAGCCTTGTTCTCAGTTCCTGGGGAACCATTAAAGCACTCCTTCCTAAGGGATGCAGTGGAAAACTACAAAAGCCCTATATGGGAAATGGTCAGTAGAATTTTCACAGGAATAGGAACACTCGGATTCCTAGGAATATTCACAGGAATAGGAATAGGATACTCGGGAGCACATCCTACTTCTATTCCCCCCTACTGGGTGGATAAAAGCTACAGTACTCCTGTGAGCCTCTGGAAGATCTGTGACTTCTTTTCAAAAAGCAAGGCTCCATACCACAAAGTTTAGTCACTAATGACCATAGTTCACACAGTTTAAACAAGCACCTTGTTTGTTTTGTTTTGTTTTGTTTTTTGAGAGAGAGTCTTGCTATGTAGTTCAGGCTGGCCTCAAACCTATATCAATCCTCCTGACTCAGATGTGCATCACCATGCCCAGTGAAGGCTCTTGTTTTTAATTATATCCATAATATGGGTAATCTTGTAAGGCTATGGCTCTGTGGCTCCTGATAATTTATCTTTTATCCCTCTCCACCATACTTTCTGTTCTACAGGAAGTGTGGAAATCTGACCTGCTTCTCAAACTTGGGGATTGTAAAATTAATAGTAAAGTTAACCAAGCTTTCTCTTAGCAAACAGGCAGCTCAGCAGTCTTTTTTTTTTTTTTTTCTTGTCTTCGGACAGTTGTTTTCCTCTTTTCTTCAGCCCAGCCAGTGAGCTACAGCACCCAAAGTAATTGGAGAACACATAATCCCCAGCAGGTACAGCAGGAAATAGCTATATAAAGATGGAGACCTTCATTCCCTCAGCACCCCATAAAGAACTGGGGATATGTGTCTCTTAGGGGGACATGAGGTAGCAGATTAGAGCATAGCAGACTGGCTAAGGAAGTAGGTGTTACCTGTTAATTCCAAAATACCTGGATACATGTGCAGAACAATTTCGAAAGCCCTGTAGCTGGACTTCTTGGAAGTACTCGAGCAGTTTAGATAGGTACAGTCACCTGATGCCAACCCGAACACTGGGTAATACATAAAGGACTTGAGCTCTCCATCTCTGTGTTCTTTCACAGTAATCCACCCTCATTCTGTAGAGTGTAGTTTTACTTGGTGCAGACTCACTCTGCAGCAGAGGCTGTTTCTTTCTTTACTTTTAAGAAATGTAAAACCTTGTCACCGTTTGCACTTGTCTTGGTCAATTCTTTGCTCAGGACAGAAAGAATCTACAAGCCATCTCTAGGAGTCTCTAGCATCACAAAACCTGGTAATAATACCTTCATCTCTACTGAAGCCTACTACATAATGCACAAATTTGTTAAATCTGTTCCTCTTTATATTTTGAAAAAAATTACAACACGCACGTTAGGAGGCTCATGCATGAGGTTCAAACCCAACCTGGACAACTTAGCGACTATAAAGACCCTATCCAAAAAGCAGGGCAGGCAGTGATGGAGCTCAGTGGGCAGGTTCTAGGTACAATCTCCACTATAAAAATTTTTTTAAAAAAATATACACACATATCAATTATAGGTTATCTGAGTCACAACAAAATAAAAACGCAAATTTTACTGTATGGCACCACACAATGCTTGCTTTGCAATCACCAGAGGGTGCTGGACACCGCTGCTTCCAGAAATAGTTTTGCGTGTACATTTCTCTCATCCGGCCTTTCTTCTACCACCAGTCTCCAGCGATGAAGACCGAGGGGGAAGCAGAGTTTCTTTGCTCCGAGCTTACCAGGCGCTGCCCTGTACTAGGTAGAACAGGTCACAGAACCAGCCGGCCAGGCCCCCTTTGTGACAATAGACCGAGAATGTTTACACATCCACCCCTACCCCGCCTGGAGACAGGAAGCAAGCGCCAGGGTTAGGCCGGCATCAGCCCAGGGCGTCAGGCAACATACAGCGCAGAGACCTACAGCAGACCAACCATGGAACTCTGTCCCGCGCCCACCCGGCCGCCCAGACCCTCTCTGCGCAGGCGCACTGCAGAAGAGGGCGGCGAGGAGGAAGAAAAACCAGCCCAAGACCCAGTCCACATCCTTTCGTCTTCCCAAATCCCAGCTCCTCGGCACAGCCAGCGCCAAGTCTGAGCTTTAGGCACCGTCAATTTGAGTGCCTAGGATGAGACACCTCCTCAGTCCCTACCACTGGCAACCGGGAGCAATTCCACCTCGGTGGAGAGTGGATAACAGGCTTTTCTCCGGCGGCAGACAGACCCACCTCTTTTGAGTCTTCTCCGCCATGGTACCGCTCTGGGCTCCAACGGGAGTGACGATCGACTCAAAGGCCTGGATAGAGCGATGATCTCCACACGCGATTGCGGAGCCTGCCGGGCTAGGGAGAGGGGTGGAGCGGCGGGGCGGGGCCGAGGCGTCTGCTGGCTGCTCCCGAGCTGATAACTCGAATTTAAAACAGACGTTTATGCCAGTCCCCTGGGCATCGCTATGACCTCATTTTGCTTCCTACCGCTCGATACTCGGGAGCACATCCTACTTCTATCCCCCCTACTGGGTGTAGCTTTTTCGGCTTTCCTCTAGGTGGAAGGGTTCCTCCTACCAGGCCCTGGGCCGCTCCTGGACGAGCTCATTCTTCCCATTGATAAAACGCTGGGCCCTTCTGGCTGGTGGTCTCAAATTGTACGGATTGCTGAGCTTCACACTTAATGTTCCTCAATTGTCCTGTGCTGAGCTTCACACTTCATGTGCCCTCGACTGTTCGCCACCCCATTGGATTCCCATTGTTAAGCCTAAAACATCCAGAACGGAACTGTCCATTGATAACCCCCACCTTCCTCCAACTCTTTGCCCTTTCATCTCCATCTCAGCAATGGAATTCACCTTCACCCAGGTGTTCAGTCCAGACTCAGAGGCATCCTCGGCACTCGTCACCCCGTGCGTGCAATTCACTGTGCAAGCTCTGCCCGTCCTACTTCTGGGCCTTATTCTAACACTTTACACCATTTACCACCTCGAGTCAAACCCCAGCCACCACGTCTTTCGTCTGCTCCTTCCATGCTCTACCGCTAAAATCATACCCAAAAATGTTTCTCAAAGCAGGACATATGGACCCGCACCTGTGATTCCAGCATGCTGGTAAGCTGAAGCAGGAGAATCACAAGTTAGTTCAGCCTGGGCAACTTAGTGACTTGGCGAAACTGTCTCAAAAATGGGATGGAGGGGCTGGGGATTTAGCTCAGTGGCATAAGCACCTGCCTGGCAAGTGCAAAGTCATGAGTTGGATCCCGGGTATAGAAAAAAAGAAAGAAAGAGATATGTACAAAAGGTTTATTGCAAGGAATTGGCTTATGTGGTTGTATGGGCCTGGTTAGGCAAGTTCAAAATCTGTAGCCCAAGCAGGGATATTCAAGCAGAGGCTGTGGCCACTGTCCACAGGCAGAGTTTCTTCTTTTGGAGGTAAACCTCAATTCTGTTCTTAAATCCTTTCACCAGATGGAGTTAGGGCCCTCCCTGCCCCATTGTCATCAAAGATAATCTCTTTCCCTTAAAGTTAACCTATTATCACAAAGAATCAACAACTGGGATCTCATCTTATTAAAAAAAAAAAACTTTTTGCACACTAAGAGGATTGTACTTTTTTTTTTTTTGCGGTACCGGGGATTGAACTCATGACCTTTCACACTAAGAGGATTGTACTTTTTTTTTGTGGTACCGGGGATTGAACTCATGACCTTGCACATGCCAGGCAGGTGCTTATGCCACTAAGCTAAATCCCCAGCCCCTACACTCTAAGAGGAAACCCACCAATAAAATTAAGAGACAACTCAGTATGAGGAAAAAAAATTTTTGCCAGCTGTTCCTTAAAGGACTACTATCTAGAATATATAAAGAACTCAAAAAAAAGCAAGCCCCCTCCCAAATTTAACGACCCAATCCAACAATGGGCATCTGAAATGAAGACACTTCTCAGATGAAGAAGTAGAAATGGCAAATAAATATATGAAAAAATCTTCAGCATCACTTATCATTTGAGAGATGCAAATTAAAACAATACTGAGGTTCCATCTTACTCTAGAAAGAATGGTGATTATCAAGAAATCAACAAAAAGAATGGCAGTTATTAAGAAATGCCAGAGGGGCTGTGGGAAAAAAGGAACTCTTCTGCACTGCTGATAGGAGTGTAGACTGGTGCAACCACTGTGGAAATTAGCGTGGAGATTTATCAAAAAACTAGGATTAGAGGGTCCATTGGACTCAGCTATTCACCATCTTAGTATCTTCCCACAAGAATTAAAAGCATCATACCACAACAATATACGCACACCCATATTTATAGTGGCACAGTTGGTAATAGCTAAGTCTTGGAAACAACCCAAATTCCCATCAACTAATGACTGAATAAAGAAGATGTGGGTTTGTTTTTATATATATACAATGGAGTACCACTCATCCATAATTAAATAAATGTCTCAATTTGAGATATTTCTAGGTAAATGGATGAATCTTAAGACCATATCCTTATGTGAAATCAGTCAGACATACATGTAAATACTGCATTGTTTCTCTGGCATGAGAAACCAAAAGTGTAAGTAAGGACCACAATGTATAATAGATATTGGGAAACAGGAAGAAAATGCTTAAATGAGAAGGAGAATCAGGGAGAGGAGAGGAGGAAAGGAAGGAAAAGGAAAGAAAAAAATGAGAAAAGAAGCAGAAAATGGAAACAAAGTTTTGTAAATAAAGAGGGGAAGAAGGGCTTAAGGGAGAGTGGAGTAATGGAAAAAAAAAGAAAGTATATCATGTACAGGTACAACTTCCCTGTGATGAATGTGATCATTATGTATACCTAAAATATACCAATAAACTTAATTAGTTTTAAAAAGTTAACAGTTATGGACTCTGACAATATCCACAAAAAACTTTTATGGAGCAGTTACATTAGTGTTTCATTGGATAACTGGGGAATGTAGCTTAGCTAAATTGATACAAAAGTGGACCCACCATACTCAGGAAAATTTATAATACTAGAAATCTACTGCTCATGGTTCAAGAGGCTGGGAAGTCCCAGATCAAAGCACTAGACATTCTCTGTCTGGCAAAGGGTCCATCCTCCCAGGCGATTCTTGCTGCATGCTGACCTTGTAAAAGTGGCAAATAGCTCTTTTATAGGACACTGTTCTCATGGTTGAGGGCAAAGGCTTCATGATTTAATTGCCTCTATCACTCAGCTTTCCATCATTGCTGCAGAATGTCTGAAAAAAATCAAAACAAGGAAAAGTTTACTGTAGCTCAGTTTCAGAAGTTTTAGTCCATGGTCACTTAGCCTTGTTGCCTGTGGCAAGGCAATAAATTATGGCAGAGAGCATGTGGCAGACAGCAAACTTCCCAGGCCAGAGTCACAGTAACATTGAGAGCCCACCCTCAGTGATACAACTTACTCCCACTACACACCACTTCCCGAAGTTCCACTACCTCCCAAAGGTGCCACAGGCTGGAGACCAAGCCCTCAATACATAGGGAGACATGCAAACCACCACAAACAATAGCCCAATAATGCTTATGAGTTTTATTATTCAATTGTCTTACCTTCAACTGTATTCACCCAATCTGCTTTACACTTCATGCTTTTCCATACTTTTATCAATTTTTCACAAACATTCTATTGGTGTAGGCATCATTATATCTAATTTTAAGTGTTGAAATGCAGAAATAACTTCCTGAAAGTTCTCCAGTCGTTAAAAAGTTTTGTGTTTCCTCCTGTGTTCAGAGCTGGCTCTCTCTAAGATGTGGTCCTTGCCCCCTTAGGTTATAGTCTGTAGTTTCCCATTCTGCATGTAGGCTGCTTGTTCCTGCAGATAGCTTGGGAGATGAAAAACAGCCAGTTTGAGACAGCCCTGTAATGTGTATTGTTCTGGGCTCAGCAGGTGGATCCATTAGCCAAGAGATGGCTTCTTATTCTTTTTTTTTTCTATTTTTATAACATTTTATGTAGCTCATAAACAGTGCTTATATAAAAATTCACACAAAGCTGCTAGACAGCATACAATTTCCAAAAATGTCATGAGTTTTTGTTACAATCAGTTCTCTAAGGATATGCTTAGTAGTAAAATGCAGAAAGTATTCAATAATTCATTAGCTTTGGTAAAACTATCCTCATTATTTTGTCTGCTCACAGTATTAACTCTGATATCTACTTTGTGCAGGGTCTGCTATTACTAGCATGTCAGATAAAGATTGAGAGCAAGTATTTTCAATAGCGGAGATGGTCCCCAGAGCCTCCACCATACTTGAGAATCATGGATCTGCAGAGCCAGACAGCCAGCTTCCCACCAGGAGTCTCAGGCCCCCTCCCAACTGGACAAAAAGCAAACCCCTGTGGCAAAAGGTGGAGGCTGAGGCCATCTCTACAGGGACCAAAGGGACGGAGCTATGGTAGGGTTAGGCCTAAACTCTTGCATTCAAACAGCCAATCCTATCACCCACTAAGGAGATGTCCCACTTGGCTGGTGACTGCTGCTGCTAATCCCACCCCCAGCTTGAAAAGTTTGGGGCCAAGACTGAGTGGGGAGGTCCCCATGCCCTCTCATTCTTGTCTTACCTCTAGGAAGTCACTTCTATATTACTGTTCAACACCTCAAAGTAAAGATTCTCCTTAAATGTCTCCTTTGTAAAATATTTTAACTTTAAGAAATATTTACAAGGTAGTTAGTTGCACAGCATCATTTTGTGTTCTGGGGAAACAGAAATAAAGCCAAGTGCTTTCTTTGTAGAGCTCATATTTTACCTGTGACAGTGGGCGATTAATTCAGAAACAAATATTATATAGTATATAATAATTATAATATATTCAAAATCTATAAAGAGGAGAAAGCTAGTTAGAAAAGGAATTTTTTTTTTCCCCCTCAGGAACCTGCCTCCCTTCTTTTTGTTCATGTTCTTTTAACCTTCTCCCCAATCTAGGGAGTTGTCTGTCAACAACTGGAAAATGAAATTTTTCATCAGCTTAGTGAAGAAAATATCACGGTGTGATGACTATAAAGGTAAACAATGTGCTATGTACATTATGAGCCTCAACTTCTGAAAGCACTGTTGTTAGTACGTACTATGAAGTAATAGAATACTGAAACGTATTTTGGTTTCCATAGTGCAGCTGCCTTTATATGAAAGTCAGCTTTTATCCTGTTTATCTCCAGTGCTTTTGTTTGGATTTGTGCATTCAGATCTAATATAAAAACACCAGTGAGAACCTAGCTGAAATTTTTCTTGCCAGAAGCTACCAGAATGATAGTGTCCTTGTCCCACTTCATAATGGATTGGATCGAGCTGTTCTTCCTCCATCCTGTATCATTTTATCAAGGGGCTGCTTTTCCTTTTGCACTTCTGTTTCATTATCTCTGCATCTGGGAATCATTTTCTACTCAGTCCAGGTAAGCTGGATGGCTTATTTTGCTCTTATATCTAGGAATACAATAATAGAGCAGAAAGGATAGAGTGGACTTGCATGCATGATTACACATCAGCTATGCTAATTTTTAGCTCGCCACCCTGCCACTGATTATTGGTTGCTTGATAATGAACATGGATAATACAGTAAAACTGACCTGGAAATTAACATCATGTCTGCATTGATTCAAAGTGTGATCAACTCATATTAAATGGGAAATAAATGAAAATAAACTCTGGGGAAAGACAGACGTTGAGGTGATACAGGAAGTTCTCCAAATGTATATCTTGGTGCCAAACATAGATCCCAGATATTCTTGAGCAGAACTGATTTTACAGATTTTGATCATTTTCAATAAAATTAAGTTTTATATAGAGTAATACCTATATGTGATATTTATAACAAAATATAATTTTACTTAAAAATCCTTTCATATATCTTTCTCTCTCATCCATCTTTCCCTCTCTCCTTCTCTGTCCCTGTCTCTGTCTCTATTCTTCTCTCTCTCTCTCTGTCTGTCATCTCTCTTTCAGTTTTTTTTTTTTTTTTTGGCAGTGCTAAGGATCAAACTCAGGGCCTTTGCACTGAGCTGTACCTCCAGCCATCCTCTTATTTGCAGTACTGGGTGATTGAGCTTGGGGTCCTTGCATTGAATCACATCCCCAGAACTTAATTTTTTTTTTTAATTCACTTTTAAATTTTGAGACAAGGTCATGCTAACTTGCTAAATTGCCCAGGCTGGGCTCACACTTGGCATCCTTGTGACTCAGCCTGCCGCAGGGCTGGACTTACAGGCATGCACCACCACAGCCAGCTCCTTTGTAACATGTTTTTGGATAAATACATCAAAACAATCCTGATAGATTTGCTATATCTCAATTTGGGTTTGATTTGGGTTGTCACGAGAGATTTGTCCATGTGATTGTGAGGGGTTTTTTTTTACACCTAACAAACGCCTTACAGTAGAAACAGTCCCTGTTTTTAAAGTTCCAGCGGACTATCCTTTTGTAAGGTGAAAATCCGTCTGTCCAGAGGCCTCTTCCTATTAATTTGCTAATTTGGGGAACTATAATTTTTATTTGTAGGGGTTTCTTAAAATCAATCTGTATCTAATAATCATGGTTGCTGATTTTGTATGGTATATTATCACATGCTCACACACTGGTTGATGGCCCTTACTTTCATTTCTGGGAAGTGCTCATGGGGAAACAGTTACAAGGAAGCTTCCTATTGAGAAACAATTGCAAAATAATAAAGTAAAAAAATAAGAGTTAAACCCCATGGATTTACCATAGGATTAATATAGCTCACTTTGGAGTTCTAGTGTCCTCATTTACTTAGTGTCCTAGTGTGTGTGAATAAACCCTCTCTGAGGTGCCCTTTCCTTATCTGTAAGATGGAAATAATGATGCCTTATTCCTTGTGTTATCTTAAAGGTTAAAGATAGTTCTTATAAGGGATTATTAGTAGAATGTCTAAAATGAAATGCAATAAAATTGAAAATCCTCAATAAATTATACACACTACATAGTATCCACATATAGCTACCTGGATGTCTTTACAGCCCCAATGGAGTTGCCTCTGGGTGGGAGGGATGTGTCTTGCTTTTACTTCTGCTGTAAAAGGGGTAATTGTCCTCTTTATTTTCCATTAGTAAGTAAAAGTATGGAGAGGAGACACCTCAAGCTTAGGATAAAGAAAAGTCCAGGTATGGTCCAGGGTTTTTATACACCTGAGGTACAAAAAGGAATGCTTGCCAGCGTATACCTAGCACCATGCCACAGAACCATCATGTACACTTGGTGTAGAGCTTGCTGGTTCTGAGCTGGTAGAAAACAACAGATTTCTTTGACTCAAATTTTTGGTCACTGACCAGTCCTTGTCTTATACTTTTCTGTTCCCTTTATTGAGCTTTATTAATTTAGAATCCATATTTTTAAAAAAATCTCTTTGTATACTACAGAAAGAACCAATATGACACACTCTCTCCACTCTATCAGCCTCTTCAGTTCCTTATCTATTTGGTTTCTGAGGAAGGCATCTGTTCACAAACCACTTTTTTGATGTTTACATCACTTAAAAACAACTGTGCCTTTCTTCCCCGGCTGCCTGAGAATCAGCTGTTATCACAGATGACACAGTAACTATTCTGACCAGGAAGTTTTTGACCAACTGATGACTATAGTGGAAATGAATAGTCACTGACATCTTTTACCTTAGGAAGGAAATCATATGCAGAAGAAATTTAGAGAAAACTAGTCAAAATGTAGAAAACCACACTAGATGTTATTTTTGTATCTGGATTCAGACACTGTTTTGGTGATAAGATGATTGGCATGATTTAGGATTCCTTGGGTTACACAAAGAAAAATGAACCCAAGCCTAGAGTTGCAAGACATGGCTGCTAGGAGAAGAAAGACCTCAAGAAAATGGCAGAAGGAATGAGAATAGGATGAAGAAAGTCAGGGGGCCTGAGAAGACCAAGGTTGGTGCTGCAAAAAAGGAATAAAGATTCTTCAGTCATTAGATCTGCAGTGACTGTGTATTAATTCACAAGAGAATTAATAAAACTAAAAAACAAAAACTCACAGGCAGGGGTGTGACACAGTGGCAGAATGCTTGCCTAGCACATCCAAAGCCCTGGGTTCCATCCCCACCCCTGGAAAAAAATCAAACATGCAAAAATGCATATATAAACAGAACATGAATTCATCACCCTTTGGAAGAGGACTCATGTTGAGAAAAGGAAATTAGAGAGCTTCTCTAGGTCCTTCATGTAGATTCACATACCTTCTTAATCAGACAACACACAGGATATTTTAATGATGGCCCTGCCAGTGGATCTGCCAAGACTGTGAGATGCAGTGGTGGATACCTTGGGCGGGAACCACTTGAAGGGTAGGTACCATGAGACAGGTTCCTGCCAAGGCAGGAGTCAGGGTTTGTTGCCCAAGGTGACAGTTTTCGGACTGATCCTGGCTCTTTCTCAGGGTTTCTTTTCTTCAGAACAGAAGAAAGGCTTTGGTATTGTAACAGCGTGGTTCCTCTGAGAGTTATATGTTCCAAGGTTGTTGGTTTGCCATACTATTCCAAGAGTCATCAGGTCTGTTTTTTTGCAGGTACCTTTTTCTCCTGGCTGGAGGAGTTGTGCTGGCCTTTGCAGCGATGGGTATCTATGCCATGCTCATCTTCATCCCTGTGGTCTGTGCTGTGGTTCTGGTCTTCTCGCTTGGCCCACGGGATGTCCACAGGTGGACTTTCTTCTTTCAGATGAGCTGGCAGACCCTGTGTCACCTGGGTCTGCACTACACGGAGTACTATTTGCAAGAGCTTCCTTCCCTGAGGTAAAGTAAAGCACCCTGCTACTCTGGTTGCTCCGAGGTACAGTGTGGAAGAACTTGAGTGCTGGGTTTGAATCCTAATTCTTCCACATTTGAAGTGTGGTCTTGCACAAGTTAGTTAGCATTTTTCAGACTTGATCTGTTTTTCTGGGAAAAAAAAATATGGGGATAGCAATATTTATCTTGCACCCAAGCATGGAAGTGTGTACATGTAGTCCCTGCTACTTAGGAGGCTGATGCAGGAGGATTTGTGCCCAGGTTCAAGGCCATCCTGGACAACATGGTGAGACCCCACCTCAAAGGGAATAGATGATAAGCGTGCAAAGCCTATAGAAAAGGCCTGCCTAGAAGTGACAGCACCATGTGCTCCCCTCGGCATGGGTAGTTTAGACATCCCACCAACAAACACTATAAATCTGGTGTCAACTGTGCTGTCTTCCCATGGTGGTAGGTGCTGTGTAACTTTTACATCTTCAGTCAATCATTTCATTGGCCCAAGAAGGACAGTCACCCATTCAGAGAAAAACAACCAAGAAGAGCTAATGACAGTTTAGAGAAGTGTTTCTCTGTGCTCATGAGATGGTCATTGTAAGAAAATAAATATCTTTGGGCTCTCAGGGTCTCATGTTTCTGGCTCTCTCTGCTTATTAAGGTGTGTGGTCTATGTCAGTCAGACAAGAACCTGATGCCACTCTAGCTGGCTCACTGGATTCTAACCTTCCACTGCTCTCCTCTCTTTTCCTTTCCATCCCTCCTACAAGTTGTTGTTGTTGTTCTTACCAAAGTCTTCAGGCTTGTTTCTCTGAGGGAAAGGCAGGAACGGCAAGGCAGCAGGTGGGCAGGACATAGGAAGTACTGACTGGGATGTGGTAAAGCCAGGGAAGACTGAGAAGACTGGTAGGGCAAGTTGAGCAGGATCTGGCTGGATGAGGCAGAGGGCTGAGCCAGACCTGAAGTGAGAGTGTACCTGTTAGTCTGCTGGAGTCACTTCAACAAACCTCCACAGACTGGGTAGCTCAACTGACAGAACTTGATTTCTTCATCATTCAGGAGGCTGCAAGTCCAAGCGGAAAGTGCTGGCAGGATTGGTTCCTTCTGAAGTCTCTCTCCTTGCCTGGTAGATGGTGCCTTCTCCATGTCTTTCCTCAACATATATCTGTGTCTTAATTTCTTAGAAAGACACCAGTCATGCTGAATTATGACCACTTCTCTGATCTCGTTTTAATCACCTTTTTGGTAATTTTGATTTTGATTTTGAGTCTCCAAATCCAGCCACATTCTGAGGTACCAGGAGTTAGGACCTCAGCATATAAATTTGGGAGGAGACACATTCAGTCCACAGCAGAAGGTGAATTAGCAGGGGTTGGGGGCACTTGGTGGCTACCTTGATTTCAGCTAGGATAAATCAAATGAGGGAGTCAGATTTCCTTAAATCTTTAGACTCAGATAAACAGCTGAGGTTGGAAAGTGGAACTGTTTTCTCTCCCCAGGACAGCATTCCTGTAGCTTTCACTAACTGTTCTCCCCGATCATCCATCAGCAGGACCTTTGATGGTGGAGCAGTAAGAGTTCAGGTGACTGATGAGGGACTCAGACTGCTGTTGACTCAGCTCAGCACACTTCCCAGAGTCTTGTGGTCAGAGTCTGGTTTCTAGTGAAAAACTCTCCAACTTCCTGTAGTCACTTCAGGATTAAGTTATTGTTTTGTATCTGTGGCAAATTTCCTTTAGGTCTCTAATCATAATCTTTTAAAGTCATTCTTGAAATATGATAATCAATATTTTCCCACAATACTCCTTACCTTGCTTTTATTTGTATCACTGTTTAATGAAACATTTTGCCATTTACCTTTTTTTGAGGTAGTGGGATGGAAACTAGGACCTTCACACTGAGTCCTAACCCATCATCATCATCATTATTATTATTATTATTATTATTTTGAGTCAGGATCTTGCCAAATCACTAAGGTGCCCAGGCTGGGCTTGAATTTACAATCTTCCTGTCTCAGGTTTCCAGAGTGCTTGGATTACAGATGTGTACCACCACATCTGGCTCCATCTACCTTTTAATCCTGTCTGAAAGAATGAGTAGATTTGAATTAATCCAAGAGTCTTTGTGGACATGATTTGCTATGAGATCATGTTTGGCAGACTGGAATGGGAGAGATAGTAAATACAGAATGCTTTTATAGTAAGAAAAAAATCTCTTTCAGGTTCTGCATCACTCTTTCTTCCCTCATGCTGTTGACCCAGAGGGTCACATCCCTCTCTCTGGACATTTGTGAGGGGAAAGTGGAAGCAGCAACAGTAGGCATCAGGAGCAGGAGCTCTTTGTTTGAGTATCTGCATAAGACACTTCCCTATTTCAGCTACTTGCTCTTTTTCCCTGCCCTGCTGGGAGGACCTCTGTGTTCCTTCCAGAGATTTCAGGCTCACGTTCAAGGATCCAGCTCTTGGTGTGGCCGGTGTTTCTGGGGTCTCATCTGGAGAGGCCTGCAGATTCTTGGACTGGAGTGCCTAAAGGTGGCCCTGAGAGGTGTGGTAAGTGCAGGAGCAGGACTGACCAACTGCCGGCAGCTTGAGTGCATTTATGTTCTGTGGTGCATGGCTGGGCTCTTCAAAGTCACTTACTACTCCCAGTGGATCCTGGATGATTGCCTCCTCCATGCAGCTGGCTTTGGGTCTGAGTTTGGACAGAGCACTGATGAAGAGGGATATGTCCCTGATGCGGACATCTGGATCCTGGAGACTTCCCACAGGCTATCTCTGTTCACAAGAAAGTGGAACCAGAGTACAGCCCGGTGGCTGCGCCGGCTGGTGTTCCAGCAGAGCAGGGAGTGGCCCCTGGTACAGACCTTCGCCTTCTCGGCCTGGTGGCATGGGCTGCATCCAGGACAAGTGTTTGGCTTCCTGTGCTGGGCTGTGATGGTAGAAGCTGATTATGTGATTCATGCCTTTGCCAACTCATCTATCAGATCCTGGCCTGTGAGGTTACTCTACAGAGCTCTCTCCTAGGCCTACACCCAGCTTCTCGTCGCCTACGTAATGCTGGTAATGGAAGGCAGGAGCCTCTCTTCTCTCTGGTCCCTGTGTAATTCCTATAATAGTGCCTTTCCTGTGGTATACTGTATTTTGTTTTTTTTATTAATGAAGAGAAAGCACAAAGTTAAGTGACATCTATCCTTGTCTTTCATTTTATCCACCCATGAAATGATTTAGAAATTGAGAGGTATTGATTACACTGTTACTGTGTGTGTTTCAACTTTTCCATAATAAAGTTTTGTACATATTGGATACATACACCTAATGACTTATCATAAAAATCATCTGCCTACTTTAACAAGCTATTCTGCTGCTACTGGGGCTATGAAACGAAAACACAAGGTTTCTCCCCTTTGGTTATTTTTTTAGGTGTGGACACAAAGTTTAAGTAAAGTAATATATAAAACACAAGGGGGCTGGGGACATAGCTTGATAGTAGAGCATGTGCCGAGCATGAACAAGGCCCTGGGTTCTATCCCCAGCACTGCAAAAAACAAAAAACAACACAAGGTACTGTGAGCCATGTGGAAAATGGTATATATATCCAAAAATTGTCCGGTTGGCCTTCCTGATTCTGGAATGTGATTAGCGTATGCATTAGTCAGCTTTTCATCACTATTTTGAAATACCTAAAGCAGGCTAACTTACGAAGAAAAAGAGGCTTAGTAGCTTAGTCACTTATTGAGGTTTGAAGTTTAAGATTGGGCAGCCCCATTGGCTTGCCCTTTGGTAAGGGCCTAATGGTAGATGACGTCACATCAAGGCAGGAATGCTTATGGAGCAATGGATCACATCTCAAATAGGAAGCCAGAGAGTTGGTGGGGCCAGGATCCAGCTTTTGTAATGATTGCTGTGGAGAACTACCAAGGGATTAACTGCGAATTCCCTTAATCTCTTTGGAGGGCACATTCTAATTTGACCTAAGCACCTCCCATTGGCCTCTCCCTCTTCAAGGTTCCATTACCTCCCAGCCTCCCAATATCACTACCCTCAGGACCAGCCTCCAGGCTGTGGGCATGGAGGGGACACTCAAACCATATCTAGGTCACAGAAAACACCAAACAACCAAACCAAACCAAAACTTCAATGATATCATCAGATTGGTTTGTTACATCATTACCCATAGGTATCAAAATTTTGGCTTAAACTCAGAAATTTGAAAATTTGGTCTAAAGATAGAAAGGATGATATCATTCCCAGAGGATAAGTGAAAATACACCTAAAATTTGATAACTACTTAAGTAATCACTAAGTACAAACTGACTCAACAAGTAACATACAAAAAAATGAAGAGCAGGACATAAATGCTAACATAACTCTGAAGGTGGGTCTCATTCCTTTTCCTTGGCATATCCTAAAAAACTCCCTTTGTTTCTTCCTTCGGTATACAGTTTAGTGGTGAATGCTTGACTAGTGTGCTCAGTCAAGGTCCTGACACCACAAAAACTAATAAATCATGAAAAAACAACCCCCAAAAGAGTAAAGTATCAGCACTGCTATGTAATACTGAAGCAATGCCTTTTACCTAACAATTCACAGTACTTTCACATCTGTGGGCAGCTGTGTTAGTATATGACTTTTTTTCTTTAAATCAAATTTGTCTACTTACTTTTTAAAATTTCCCTCATTCTAAGCAATGAGAATTGATAAAATTGAGTTTGGCCTATTAATTATATTTTATTCTAGGGCTGAAAGTGTTACTCAGTAGCATAGCACCTCCCTGGAAAGTACGAGATCCTAGATTATATTTTATTCTAGTATTTATAAAAAGAAACACCTACTTGCTCAAAAACAAAAGTCTGTATGCTACTTAAAACTATGTGAGTACCTAAGTAATATTTGTTCCACCACAAAAAGCATGACACAGAGTTGGGGGTGTGTGGCTCAGTATGTGAGGTCCTGAGTTCAATTTCTAGTATACACACATATATGCACACATGCATGCACACACACACACAGCACTACACATATGTCTAAGCTTGTTATATGTTCCAAATATAGCCTTTTAATTCTTTTAAAAATGTAAAATTGCTAATGAATTTTTAATCTTTAAAAGCTGATAAAGATAATACTAAGTCAGAAGTTACAGATTATCTAGAAAGCTATAGGTCAATATGAGTTACTAACATCCAGATGCAGTATCCTGGTCCTTGCACACAGAGCCTTGCTCTGAAAGCAGTGAGGGCTATGAGTGACAGGGACAGCACGAGTCTGTAGTACTCTTAGCCAGAGTAGTGTGGAACCATCTCTCACCAAACTCAAAAGCTCAGAGGACACAAAGTGGACAAATGGGGTTTCCCAGAGTTGGGAATAACCAAAGGGAGATAAAGCACTCTAAGAATATTACAAGCATGCTGCTGAAATGACCATCCTTAGACTTGTCCAGTGAGACAAGTAGGGGGATGGTGGTGTTACTTTGGAGGAGTTGAAGCATTACTTTTAAAAAATTAATTCAATTTAATTAATTTGATGGTGAGGCAAATTATGATTGACTATCACAGAGCTATTAAAGAAAAGAATGTCTTCCCAAGCATGGTGTCACATGACTTTAATCTCTGCACTCGGAAGGCTAAGGAAGGAGGATATCTTCAAGCTCACGGCCAGCCTGGACTACACAGTAGATTCAAGATCAGCCAGAACTACATAGTAAGACCCTGTCTAGAAAACAAAACAAAACAAAACAAAACAAAACAAAACAACCAAAAACAAGGGGTGAGGGTTGAATGCAGGGTAGGGGAATGGGGAATAAAAACCAAGTTATATTCTATACAGGTACAAGTTCTCTATGGTGAATGTGATCATTACATATATCTAAAATGAACCAATAAAACCTAAGTTTTTTTAAAAAATGACAGATCATTATTTATTTTTTGACTGTGATTATTACCTGCTTTTTAAAATATGGAATGCTGGGAGACCAAGATGGCAAAGCAGTAAGCAGCAGAGACAACAGCCTCTCTGAGAGTTGCCATCCAGACACTAGAATGGATCATTGTCAGGAAGACAAGAAGGAGAGAAATAGGCCCACTGAACCCAGGAATAATCTGAAGTGTGAATTGCAGCACACAGAGAGAGTGAAGAAAAGAAGGAGGTAGCCAGTGATGTGTTCTCCCTGAGATGGGACTCACTGCACAAGAGTGGTTCAAACCTGTAGACCCAGGGTGATGGTGATGGCTGGCAACCCTGGAGGCTTCTGCAGAGAGATGCAACAGTGGAGGGGAACAGCAGATGTGAAGGACTGCACTGGCTGGCAATGAGTGTAGAGGACTTATTCCTCCTGCAGGAGAAAGTGATTAGCTGGGATCCATTTTGGAGACCTGCCAGCTGAGCTCAGAACCCAGAACTGCTGCTGGCTCCATCTAGTGGCTCCCAACTGATCTCAGGCCCATGCAAATTGCTTGGACAATGGTGAGTCTGATGAGTGTGGTCTTGGACAGGCCTGCTGAGATTATACACTACCCCACCAAAAAGCTACTGATTGCTTGCTTGGAGAGATCTGCACAAACTGGAACTCTGTCTCCACAGGTTACCTACTAGTGAAACCAGAGAAAACCCTGAAAATGGACTTCTTTTTTTTTCTTTTTCATTTCTTTTCTCTTTCTCCTTCATTGTTTGATCTTATTTTTATATGAGTGTGAACATGATTCCTAGCCTCTTTGTGGTTGTGGTTCTGTTCTTCCTTTCATCTTTTGCATCTCTCTTTTCCTTTAGTCTTCTGCACCAATTTCCTAAAGTTGGCATGAGCCCCCTTTGTCCACTAACCTTACTTCTAATCTCTTCCTCTTCTTCCAGTCTCTATTTTCTCCTTAATCCATTTTAAATTTTAAGCCCTGAGGGTCAAATTAATTTGTACATTGAATATACTTTTCTTAGATTTTTTTAGATTTTGTTATATAACCACAAATCTAGTTCATAGGGTTAAAAATGGCAAATTAATGATTAGCTCAGTTTGTCATTTTCTAGGTTGTGTTTGATGCTATTGGTACAACAATAGCCAAAATTGACATAACTGTTCTAAACACTTGTTGGTCCTGGTATCCCACGACTAAGATTGACTAACAGTCACAGAAAATACTGTGGCACAGTGCGTAAGAACCAAGGAATGGGCCAAACAAGCAACACCTTTTCATCTCCACAAATCAAAGAGGTAAAATATTCCAATAGACTGAAACTCAAAAACCAGATATGTCTGGAAGATCCTCAGAGAAGTAGTTATCACCTAGGGACCCTAAACACTAGCAGTAAAGTAACCTATCATAGGCAATTTATAAAGCATCATCCCAGGAATTAAACTTAAAAAGAGAAAAAATGAGAAGATACTTAAACAAAATGCAACCCCAGACATTAGGTTCACCAAAGGCAAATCCAGGGGGCAATGAGGTGGAACAATCCAAAATCCCTCCACCAGGTCTCCCTGAAGTTGTACCAACAAAGCAATTGAATGAGGCTCTAGAAAAAAATCAAATCAGAAATAATATGTCAGATACAGATCATGCTTAGTGATGCTAGAGCACATACAGACAAAAAATAGATGCACTTAAAATAATTATGAAAGCTCAGTATACGAAAGAAGTGGAGTTTGTAAAGCAGATTCAAGTAGATAACCAGGAGAATAAAAATTCCATTGAAAGTATGAAGCAGATTAGGCCAATGTGAGGATAGGATTTCTCAAAAACAGCAAGGAAGCATGAGAAATCAATCCAGCAGCTGCTAGATGATACAAGGAAGAATAACTTAAATTTGATTGGAGTCAACAAACAGGCAGGAGATACAACAAATGACATTAAAAAATGTTCAAGACATCATGGCAGAAAACTTTCCTGGTAGAGAAAAAGAATTTGACATGCAGATAAATGAGGCATACAGACAAGAGGAAGAAATAAAAGGAAAAAAGATATGGAAGGAAGAAGTTAAATATCACTCTTTGCAGATGACATGAAGACTCCAAAAATCCCATCAAAAAGACTACTAGACTTAATAGGCAAATTCAGTAGCATAGCTAGATACAAAGTCAACACTCAAAATAGCCTTTCTGTACCTGAATAACATACTCATTGAGAGAGAAATCAGGGAAACAATTTTCACAATAACAAAGAAAGAAAGAAAGAAAGAAAGAAAGAAAGAAAGAAAGAAAGAAAGAAAGAGAGAAAGACCTAGGAATTAATCTAATGAAGGATATAAAAGACATCTAAATTGAAAACTACGGTACTCTGAAAAAGGAGATTGAAGAGGATATTAGAAAATGGAAAGTTATCCTGTACTCTTGGGTAGGAAGAACCAATATAGTGAAAATGGCCATACTTCCAAAACTGTTATACAGATTCAATGCAATCCGAATACAAATACAAATAACAGAAATACAAATAACAAATAAATATATTAAAAATGTTTGACATCACTTGTCATATGAGAGATGCAAATTAAAAGAACATTGAGATTCTACCTCAACCCAGAAAGAATGGCTATTATCAAGAAATCAACCAATAACAAATGCTGGAGGGGCTGTGGGGAAAAGGGAACCCTTCTCCACTTTTGGTGGGAGTGTAGACTGGTGCAACCACTGTGAAAATCAGTGTGGAGATTCCTCAAAAAACTAGGATTGGAGGTCCTATTTGACCCAGCTATTCTTCTTCTGGGTATCTTCCCAGAAGAATTAAAAACATTGCACTACCGTGACATATGTGCACCCATGTTTTTAGAAGCACAATTTGTAATAGCTAGATCTTGTAAATAACCTAAATGTCCATCAACCAAAGAAGGGAAAAAGAAGATGTGGTATTTTTATATAATGGAGTACTATTTAGCCATAAAGAAGGATAAACTGGAGACTTTCACAGGTAAATGGATGCAACTTGAGACCACACTCAGAAGTGAAATAAATCAGACATACATTTGTAAACATAGTACTGTCTCATTAGTTTGAGAAACTGAAAGAAACAATATATGTATATGTATACGTAATATATAGTTAAGATAATTATACTAAAAATAAAACACCAAAAACAAACAATAAGTGCTTGTATTCTGAGACACTGTCTACACAAGTACGTTAGTTTATGAAAATCCTTCAATGTCCTGTTGGTGGCACACCTGTAATTCCAGGATTCAGAGAGGTTGAGGCAGGAGGAGTGTAAATTTGAGCCCAGCATGGGCAACTTAGTGACTTACCAAGCCCTGTTGCAAAATAAAAAATAAAAATAAAATGGGATGTGACAGTGAGAAGGCTCCATTCTTAGTACTGAAAAAGAAAATCCTTCAAGTTGTATAGTAATGTGTGTAAAGTTTGGTATATATGTTAAACTTCAAAAAATTAACTGAGTGCTTTTAATGCTTAGGGAAATGCTCCCAGGGAAATGTTAACAATTTTGAAAAAGAGGTTGATTAACCAAAACTTTTAAAATGTAATCTGGCTTCCAGATTTATCTTCCCATTGACGATCAAAGGTAATGTCTCCTCTTCTGATGGATGGATGGAGGTGTCCACTTCCTGCCCTTTCAATTTGCATCCAGTAGGGTGTATGTCACTAAGCTGGACAGTAGCTTAGCTGTATAAAGAACAATGTTATTTGAGGAGATTGATCTAAGGGAAAATGCCAGAGCCAGAGATGTGGAGCCAGGAGCCATCTGTTTGCACAGCAGAGAACATGGGACCCACGGCAGCAGAAGAAAATGAATGTGTCTTCTTCCAGCCCATTTCTTTTGTTAGGACTTCACTGTTTTAGTTATTCCCAGCTGCAGCAATTGGCAACTTCAGATTCCTTGTCCTCCATTACTGATTCTGTCGCTCCTGAGCCCCTGTCCACTCCCTTTCAAATTCCCTTGCCACTGACTAGTTAGTTGCACCTGCCTATTAATCTATTTCATTAATTTGCTCTGACTTTGTTCCCGGAACTATATTTGATAGTTTCCTTTTCTTGCTTAAAACTTCCCACCCTAGTGCCATGCTCTTGGAGCTCCAAAACCATAAAGTATTTCTTTATGTGTTTCCTAGCCACAGGTATTTTGTCATAGCAACAAGAAACAGACTGAGACAAAATAAATAACAATCATCAATGATCATCCTGATTAAAATGCCAATTATCAGGTCATCCATTTAAATCACTTCCAACAGATTCTTTTTTACAGTGTTATAGAATACAAACTGTGTAGGAAATTTCATTCATCTCTGAGCTCAGCTCTAAGGGGTAAAGGGACAGTGACTACATTTCATCTGAACTTCCCCCAAATATTCAACTGTAATCTTTCCAAAGCATTTCAACAGAAATGGTAAAATGAGCATCATTTGTAGCATTTTCTTCCAAATTATTGTTGATTCTGATGTTGGCAAAGGTGCCCCTCTCTGAGATCAGGTGGTTTGATTCAATCCCAGTCTACCACCAACCATCTGTGGGACCCCAGTAAAGCTGTCTTGGGCCCATTTCTTACTAAATCAGAAGTGTGTGTGTGTGTGTGTCTGTGTGTGCGCCTTTTAAGACTGAAGATATGATTGTGTAAGTGATTCAACAAGTTTTTAACACAGTAAGCAGGCAAAAGTAAAGCATGATTCTCCAACTTGGCTCTCTGATCATTCAGCATGAGTTTTACGGGAAGAAATAAATGAAAATCTGCAGGATGCCCAAGGTTCACTCTGAATAAATAGCATTTTTTATTGTGTTTCTCCCACTGTCTTCATCTTTTGAAGAACAAAGTGATACTTTGTGTGGATCATTTAAAAACTGAGAGTAAACACTATTGCTGTAGTGCTAACAAACCACTTAACTTCTCTTTCTTCCCTACTTTTAATTTCTGGGTCTATATTTGGCAGCTAGTCACATTTAATATTAATATTAATATTTAAATTTAATATTACTTTAGGGACTCATTTCCAGAACCAATTTGTAAAGTACCTAGAGATGCCAGATTGTCTCTAAGGGAGTGTCTTTGTTTCTTTCTGAACCTATTTCTTCAGAAACACTTTTAAACTGCACTTGTAATTATGTATGTGTGCTTTCCTTGCAGGAATAATGTGCAGATCACATAATCTAAGTGTATGCAGGGTATAGTTGCAAGGCCAGCTAAATACCTATGTTAAAGAGCCTCAGAGGGACACATACCGAAGACATAAAAGGTGGTGCTTTCTTCCATCCCCAACTTTCCAAAGGGATGTTTTTCACAACTTCTAAATTGTTTAGAATTTAGGTTGAGCTTTCCTGTAGAAAGAACAGTGTTGATGCCTAGGGTTGTAATGATGTGAGGTCCAGGGAACATGTTGTTCAGGATGGACGAGAGGAGCAAGGGAATTTCCTTCCAATTTCTTAAATGTATAGATGACCCTAAGTACATTTTATTTCTATAATTTCTTTTTCTACTTATATAGCTCTATAAATGTATGTGTTTTAGATCCTGATCCAAATGAATCAGCTGTAAAAGGAAATTTATAGGGAATTTGGAACCCTAGTTGGATATTAGAGCATTCTTGTGAAATTTTTCGAGTATAATGACCATATTGTGATTATTTTGTTTAACAAAGGGTCACATTTCAGAGATATATACAGATAAAATGCTGTATCTTAGATTTGCTTCAAAATAATCTGAATAGGAAGAAATGGGAATCTGTGTGGTTGAAATGGATTGGCCACATGGTGAAAACTGTTACAGCTGACGGAGAACTGGACAGCAAATCATGGCCACTTAGGGGCTGGGGAGTGGTCATTACCACTCTGTCCTGACTTTTTCTTGAGAAGTGTATCTGAGAGCAAGAGGAACTGAGCATTTCTTGGAGGTGGAAATGGAGTAGAAACCTGAAAGCAGAAAAGAAGAAGGAGAGGACTAAAAGTGAGAAGGGAGAAAGCAGCTATATAATGGTTCCGGAACACAGTTGTTCCTTTTTGTCCATTAGGCACTGGTTTTGGCATCCCTATTGGGTACCCAAATCTGCACATGTTCATGTCCCTTATAGAAATAGTATATTTTTACATAATATACATACATTATACATCCCCCTGTATATTTTTAAATCATTTTAGGCTGGTTGTGGTGGCACATGCCAATAATCCCAGCACTAGGGAGGCTAAGGCAGGAGTTTGAGGCCAACCTGGGCTACAGAGTGAGTACAATAGAACTTCATGTAGAGACTGTGTGTCAAAAAAGGGTGAGAGGGCTAGGGATGAAGCTCAGTGGTAGAGTGTATGTATAGCACACACAAGGCTCTGGGTCCAAATCCCATTACCACCAAAAAACAGAGCAAAAAACCTCACTCTAGGCCAACGATTTAGCTCAGTGGCCTAAGTGCCTGCCTGACAAGCATGAGGTCATAAGTTCAGTCCCTGGTACCAAAAAACAAAAAAACAAACAACCCCCCCAAATCAAAAAAACCAAAACCAAAACCAAACAAAAAACCCCCTAAAAACAAAAAACAAAAAAACCTAAAAAAAAACTCACTCTAAATTACCTTATACTATGCACCTAATATATGTAAATGCTATGTAAATAGTTGTTATACTGTATAGTGTAGGGAATGACAAGAAAAAAAGTCCCTGCATGTTCAGTATAGACTAATTTTTTCAAATATTTTTGAATCACAGTTGGTGGAAAGTATAGCTGCAGGATCTGAGATATAAAGTGCCAGCTAAGTATGAAACTGAGGAACAGAAGAGAAATAAGTGGTAAAAAGAAGAGATAAGATGTTTTGGATTTTATTCCCCCCATTCTGAGATCAAGCTTGACCATGTGACTTCCTCTGGCCAAGGGAAGTGGGAGTAGAAGCAGAAGGCAGAAGTTCTAAGAGCCACTGTGTGGGTTTCGTGGTTAGTCACTAGTCTCTGCTAGAAGACTGGCTCTAGACCTGACAGCTTGGGTTCCGGAGACAACACCTTAGCTGTAGCACCACAGCCAGTCTGCGATGGACATGCAGTGAGTAATACACCTTCATTGTTGGTATCCTCGACAGCTGGAGCCATCTGCTACGGTAGCACAATCGTACTATCTCAGCTAGGTGGTTTTCCTGTTTACCAGCAAGAAGCTCCCTGGTTTTCTGGCACAACTTGTCCTCAACAGTCAAGCATTACAATTTAATCTTCCCATAGCACCAATGAATATTCTAAAAGGTAAATGAGTATCTTGATGGCTAGAAATACAAAAAATTGTTTAGAAGTATGTAAACTTAAAAATTTTTAGTAATTTCCTCTTGTTCAGTGGTTGTAAAAAAGACAAACTTTGTTGAGTTCTTGACTATGAAAAACAAGCTCTTCCTTCCAAACTAACGTGTTTGAAAGGATGATGTGGTCACTGATTTTGTATGACACTTGGTATGACATCCAGGGAGGGTGGATGGCTCCAATACCTCAGTCTATACCCAGGGAGCTTCTACTCATTGTTCAAGTTGTAAATTCCTGGAATGTTTTCTTCCCTTCCACACCCTTGCTGTTTGGTGACTCTGCCTAGGTGCTAATCTTTCATTGAGATCCCCAGCATAGACCACTTGCTGCCACTGCTTGTGCAGACCTACTAAATAAGCAGCAGTGTTTGCTGTGGGTTAGGGATAAAAATGTGCTCCTAAGCAGGATACCTGGTGGCTGGTCTTTTGGCTTGACAGTCTCATCTTTGCTATAGCAGGACACACGCTACAGATGATAAATAGGGGGATGGCGGTATATGTGGAGGGGTGTAGATCTTCTGGCATTGCTGGCTCTCATGCTATGCAGTCCTCCCTGTAAGTTCCCTCTGTAAAATTCCTTCTTCTCCTGGGTTCCTCCACTTGCAGTGATGACGGGTGTCCTTGGCATGGCGCCCAACTTTTAAGGTTGCATTCTCCCATGCATGCTATAGCATTCCAAGATACAGCTTCTCTCCAGTATGGTCTCTTATATTCATTTTTAAAAGAACTTAGTTTCAGACCCACCAGTCCTTTCCCTTGTTTTAACCTGGACAATGTATTTCCTTGTTCTTGAAAAAAAAGTCTGTATCTTGTAAGACTTGGTGCAGGACTAGGGCAAGTAGATACAGTACTTTATTGGAAGCATGGTCACAGCACCCTGGCAGTGTTTACTAATAATCCAGAAGCTCTTTCTGATTAAACTGAAGTATGCAACAAATGACTGGGAACAAATTGGTTATACCATCTTTTAAGAGCTACTGTATGCATGACTCACTGTGACTGTCTGCACAGTATTTTATAAAGACTATATGTATGTTTAAAGAGATCTGTGTACTTGAGAAGAAACAGCTTAGCAGGACGAGGAACTGGCAACATTTTTTTGTGTGTGTGTTGAGATTGAATCTGGGATCTTGTGCATGCTAGACAGATGGTCTATCGAGTTATACTCCAGCCCCCAATAGCTATTATTTAAGTATCACTGTTTGTGAGTACTCTGCATATTATTTAAACCCCACAAGCACCTTATAAAGTAGGTACTAAAATTACTCTATTCTCATTTTACAGGTGTGAAAATGGGACAGAGGTTAAATAACTTGGCTAAACTCAGTATGTTAACCAGTTTTCCATTCCTGTAATAAAATACCTGAGATAATCACCTTAACAGGAGAAAATGTTTTATTTTGGCTCATGGTTTCAGACTAGGGTCACTTGTCCCTGTCAGTTTGGGCCTGGGCATAGGGTAACATGTGGGAGGAGGAGCTGGAGAGCTCATGGTGGCTAGAGAGCGAAGAGGGGCAAGGAGATGGTGTTCCAACATCCCACCAACAGAATAGCCTTCAGTGACCTTCCTCCCAATAATTCCAGCATCTTCTGCCAGCTCCATGGGCTAGGGACCAAGTCTTTAACTCATGGACCTTTGGGGAAACATTAATTCAAACGGTAACAGTCACATGCCTAGAACAGGAAAAGCTAAAAGTCCAGGTGGTCTGGTTCTAGAGCCCACACTGTAACCACTATGCAATGACGATGCTACTATCTCAACCTTCAAGGAATTCATAAAATAGGTTAAAGTGTCACAAGTATCAATGGGATTTTTTGATGGAAGACCTAAAACAAGACAAACTATGGCATTTTTAAGTAACGGGTAGGATTGACATGTGGTCAATAATCCATTTTTTTTTTAAACTTTCCCTATTACTTCTTCACATGTATCCCCCTGAAATAGAAATGTCAGTCATCCTTGAGTCATTTTTTTCACTAAATTATCTGCTTATTCCTTTAAAACAGAGATTGAATCTCATCACCTCTTATATCTCCACAGCATCTGGGATCCAGAGATCAGGTTGTTATAATTAAGATATTCCTATACCATTGCTGCTGTCCTAACTGCCTTCTGAGCTCAAGAAAGCTGCAGAGTAGCAGAATAACAGCAGAATACCACTTGGGGGAAAGCTCACATCTCCGTGGCTGTGCACCAGCACAATACTGGCCAAAGTAGCACAGCTAATTACTCTGGCCCTCACTTCTGGGTCCTAAACCTTTTCCTTCTGCAAACCTCTACAGTTTGGTGTTGGCATGAATAGGAACTGGATTCCTCTGATATATTTTTGTGTCTTTGTCTTATCTCACTAAACTGCTAGTTCAGAAAGAGTATGTGCTTCAATTTTGTTTTGCTATTTCCCAACACTCCCCACAATGTTGTCATGTAGAATACAACTGCCACCAGGAATAGAAGTTTTCTAGGTAAAAAGTTTGAATCAAACAAGGAGTTCCAGCAAAACTATCTCAGTGACACAGCCAAGGTGAAAAAGATGTGAATTATTGTAAACCCAAATAATGAATTTAGTTATCCAAGTAATGAATTTAGTTATCCAAGTATTGTAGTCCTCTTTCTAGTTTTCCTCACAATCCAAAATTATATTTGTAATCCCATTGAGATGTCATTGGAATCTCAGCAAGTTAATTTTAATCTACCATCACAATGCAACCCACAGCAAGAGTAAAAACACCAAGACATATTCCAAATTAAGGGCAGCAAAGGGGTCCTAAGTCCAATCCTTGCGAAGACATGTGGACAAAGGCCTGATCCTAGGCCTCTCCCAGAATTTATTATCTTGTGAAGAAGGGGTGTGGCTCAGGGATGAGTGACAGTCAGGGTGTCTACAATTACATGAATAACTTGAGCTGGCTGGTCAGGTGAGAGAAGGGCACCTCTGTAAATTGCAGAGATAAAGATATGCAGAAGGATCAATTCACACAATCTAATTAAGGTAGCAACTAAATTGTTTTGGGAGGCCGTTACTTTAGTTTCTGATATGTAAAGTCTTGTGCCCTTGGGAGTCACAGCCTCTTTACCTTGAGGCTCATACCCAGTTGACATTTTCTGAGCTGACTGGCTCTAAATATCTCGATGTGCTCATATCCGGGGTACAGAGAAAACTATGCAAGGAAACAGGGCTGTCTGTTGGCTTTAAAATTTACATACCAGCACCTCAGCTAGCCTTATCTACAATGCTTAGAGCCAATTAAAGAGAAACAAAAACAAAAACAAAAAACACACTAGCCAGCTCTCTACATATCAGTATAAAAGAATAAGTCTCCAAATAATTAAAGTCACAGTAATTGTTTTGGATTCAAAAGGAGTCACTGGAGTTGTCTCCCACAGCAAATGCCAACTCCTTAAGTACTGGACTTAAGTAATTACTAGTTCATTTATATGGACAAATACCAAATGTCAGTTCTAGTATGACACATGGCTCAAAACCATCTTAAAAAAAAAAACACTTATGAAAATAATGCCCTTATCTTTGAACACTATACTCACAGATTTTTAGAGCTGATTTGTATATTTTGAAAGTTGATGATTTACATTATGACAAAAATAAATTAACTCCACCTTAGCCTAATCCTAGAAAGCAGTTTCAAATTGTTTAGAAACAATTCTCAAATGTTTGCTGTTAAGTAAACTAGCTTTTAAGAAAAATTTTCCTATTTTTGGAAGGTTCACAAATCTATACAAGTTCACTTACTGTCATAGATATATACACATGATGTTACATAGTAAATTGATATACCAAGACAAAAATATTTCTGATATTAAATGCCAGACACATTATAAACCAAGATAACTTAATGGCAATGTTTTTATAAACAACATAGAAATGCTTAGGCTTTTTCTTAGTATTTTATTCTATTTAATGGCTTCTACTGTATATGGAAAGAGCTTTTCTTTTGTATTAGTCATTCTACTGTCCTCAAATTTACAAATCCTGATTTCTCATTAGTACTGTTCTAAATACAAACAAGAAAACAATTATAATTGAAAAATCAAAGTCTTATGGTCATGATCATTTGTGGAGTTTTGTATTTCTTTGCCCCTTCTCTTCCAAGTGGAATTTATAAGCCGAATTAAGATCTCAGTTGTGACTTGTGTGTGGTTCTAACTCCAAAAATGATTTAAAAAAATAATCTTCAACATTCTAGGGCCCAGACATAAAGTACAAAATTTCTTGTAAAAATAAAACTTCATTTAGACTTTTGTAGTTAAAAATAAATGATAAAGGGAGATAAAAGACCCAGAAAGAAAGTAAAGGTCTATGAGTATCTTCAGGTTAGAACAACTTCTATATTAAAGTGCAAAGAACTTGATTATAAAATTGCAGAGAGCTGGGTGTGGTGGTACACATCTGCAATCCCAGCACTTGGGAGGCTGAGGCAGGAGAATTGTTGTCATTTAAGGACAGCCCAAACTACATAGTGAAACCCTGTCTCAAAAAGACCAAAACAAAACAAAACAAAAAAAGGTGCAGAGACTTGATTATAGCTTCTGCTGCTACACAGCACAGAAATGCATCCTGTATCTCCCACAACCATGGATTATCAAGCAGGCTACTAACACAGATTTTTAAAAATGTGTTTCAGTAGAAAGGACAAAGTATTTCATTAGTACAAGAAGTAGGAGATTGGTCCCCCTAATCCATTTTCCATTTTTTCTAAATATTGTAATTAGCAATCAGAAACGAAAGAAGCTAAGGAGTGCTAGGAATAAACAATTTTAAGAAAAACCAGGAGTAACACAACCCAGAAAAATATAGTTTGCTGCCCATTTATGATGAAAGTCCTAAATTATATGCAAAATAAATGTTTTAATATACTGTAAGAAAGCAAAAGTGTATGATCAATTTATTATTTTCATCAAATGGTTAAAATAAATCCCATGGCAGTTCACAATGACTTAAGTTTCAGTTACCTGCAATGTTCTCCTTAGGATGCTTTCTTTTCTGGCAATGCCATAAAATGAAGAGCCTGACAGGAAAATAAGAATTCCTAATCTTCAGTGAGAGAAAGGACAGCATAGACTATGAATTTAGATTTCCTGCCAATTAATTATATATACATCATAAAGCATTCTGGGGTCTACAACATTTCTACTACTTAACAGTAATGAGCACTAGTTAAGTCTGTTGCATTGATTTAGTTACATGAAACTTATAAATCTAGTCACATTCAATCTAAAAAATTTCCTCCCCCCGTACTGAAGATTGAATAAGGGGTATTCTATCTCTCCAGACCTTTTAATATTTTTTTGAGGTCTCATTAACCTGCTTAGGTTGTTCATGAGCTTCTGATCCCAAGTATGTCTGGGATGACAGGCATATACCACCATGCCCAGTTTTTTTTTTTAAACAGTACTAGAGATTGAACCTAGGTCTATGCACACGCTAGGCACATGCTCTACCAGTGTGCTACGTCCCTACTCATTGTAAATATTCTAGAATATATTTTAGAATCTGGATTATTTTGGTAATTACTCTCAAAGTCATGTTAGGGCACATACACTGAGAACATAAGGTTTTAAAAATAATGCATAAAGAGATAATTAAAACAATTTGAGATGAATGACAGGGTAATACTTTTCTCTTATTTTCTGTTTCCATTATCACGGAATAATTTTAAAACATCTTTAATGTCTGCAATGTTTGTAAAAAGGAAAATTCTTCAATGACAAACCTATAAAACATAAAGGTACAAAACCATTCTGAAAATTTAATACATAACTTTTGATCATTAGTAGTCTTTTTATGTCAACAAAACTTTCATGACCGTTTTTGTAAAAGGTTAAATAAAAATCTACTTCTCCAGATTATCAGTCCTTTCACTATAACACAAATTAATGGGACTTTGTGGCAACATTTATTACTATGGTTTCAGCTTTATTTCTGCATAGCTTCACTGCAATATGTTACTATGGTTTCAACTGTACTTTTGCACACCCGATGCTATCATTAATGCAAGAACTGAAGTGTAAAATACTTTCATTCCAAAGACACCGCAAACTAAAATTTGTAATTTAAAATCTTTATTATTTTATCATCAAAAGTCTTCTTTCCATAGAAGAATGGCAATGTTGTGTCAGTGCATATTCTATGGAAACTTTATATCTAAGTAGTAACTAGCCTAGAAACCAGAGACAGCACTGCCAAGCTAGTATGCAAGGTCAAAGAGATAATGCTGCCAATGTGATTAGTATACAGAAAGAATATGCAGGTGTTAGGAAAAGTCTATAGCTAGGTGAATAAAAAGTAGCAGTGCACTGCACTGACATTCTAGAGGAACAGAAAATGGAAGAACCAGAGGATGTAGTTTCTAAAAAAAAAATAAGATAAACCCAGTAGACCACAAGCACAAAGAATTCCAACTGTACCACCATGCACACGTGTACCTTCCTCTTGAAGTCTGGAACACTATCACATGGCAAGCCATTTTCAGCCTAATGGGCAAATGGCACAACCACAAGCAGAAATTTCATACTCCTTCCCATCTTTCAGCCAAAAGAAACAAAAGTTCAGCCAGGAAACAAAAAACACAAAAATCTGCAGCTTTAGGCATCTTTAGTAAGAAGCTGAACAACTCAGAATTTGTTCCCATTTTCTTGAGAAATAAACTTAAAACAAGAAGACACCTGTCATAACTGAAGACAAAACAATTTTTTATGTAAATATACTGAAGAGACATACAAATAGGCTTAACAAAATACTGTCAGATCAACTTGAAAATTTTCATAACCAGCTCCTAAAAAAGGTACTGATAATCATAAGATGCAAATAATCACTACATTTTTTTTGGTACTGGGGATTAAACTCATGATCTTACACTTACCAGGTAAGTGCTAGAACCCCTGAGCTAAATCCCCGGCCCATGATCACTACATTTGATCATGCCTGATTACTAGGAATTTTTTGGTCAAGTCTGTGCCTGAAGCTGGTACACAGCTAGATTTGGCTACTCTGTATTATTTCATATGATAAATATCTTTCATAAGGAAATAGCAGATCTATTATTATGGAATCAAACAAATACAGGAAACATGTCTTAAATATTTTAAGATTACATGATATAACCTAATAAGAACTACTCTTACTATGGTCTAAATCTTAAATTGTTAATGCACAGATTATTTGCAAGACTAACAAGTCACTTGTTAATCATGGCAAGGCCTTACGAGGCAGGAGCACTTAATGTATGGGATAGCAGTTATTTTCCAGATGAATTTCTAAGTGTTATTAAACTGTATTTGAAAAGTTCTTTTACTTAATATATACAATATACAAAATAAGTTAAAAGGAGGAAGCAGAGGAAGGTTTTCTGGTATATATGATGCAAACATACCACTTTTCCTCATCAGTAGTTCCTTGTATGTCCATTTTACCCAAGATAAAACACAAAACGCCAATCAAAAATTTCACTTATAAATAGAAAAAGCATTCAAACAATGGAATTTCAATGTTTTTTTCCCCACACTGCAACTCATCCTACTTTAACTATAATAAACATAAATAATGGCATCTCAAAAATCTGTTTTTACATCCTTAAACACAAATTCCTCTAACAATTGAGAAGAAAAGCACTTCTTTATAACAATTCCACAAAATAATTTTCAATTCACAAAACATCTACTAGTAAAACCAGCAACTCCTAATGAGGGCATGGGCATTAATACTTGGCCCTTCTGAGGTATAAATGCAGCTATATTTGCACTGAGTAGATAGTCTATAAGGTACACCAAACTGTCTGCATGTTTGCATAAAAGTGGGAGCAATATTGTCCTGAAAACTTACTTTTATAATTTTTTAAAATAGTGGGGATTAAGAAAAAAAAATACTTCAGCCCAGTAATACAGCCAATGCAAATGGTTATCACATTTAAAAAATATTTAACATTGCATATTGATTAAAAAAAAAAAGCCGAACAAGAAAAACATACAAATATTTAAATCCAGCAGTACACCACAAAAAGCATACTATAGATATGTGTGAAATCAGTCAAGCTTTTCCAAGACAGAAAATCCTTTTAATCCTCCAGCAAGTCTCTGTGAAAAAAAATATGTGTACAATAAAAGTGAGAAGGGAGCACCTAGGATACCCCCAAGAGGCTTGCTACACCATGGATCATTACTGCCTCGTCTCCTGTATGCACAGATGGTCAACAGATGACAAGAAGTCCATGTGACAACAGTTCAGTAATTTCCTTTCACCACTGCTGCCAGCTGAAATCATCATTGCTTCCGAAGACCAAGAAAAAGCCTAGTATCGTCGCGAAGATGACAGTGTTTCCTGTGAGAACAAGTGCACAAGCTCCCCACTCAATCTACGGAAATGAGATAGATATAAATACTTGGTTAACAGACAGGAAAGATGAAAGAAAAACGAAAAGCAAAGGATCTAGGTGTATGCCAATCATGATCTTAGGCAAATGCAGTTTGAGTTAGCTCTTCAGCATTGAACACTTAATGCTTAGATGGCTGATTTACTTACCTTTGGTTTCTTTAAAAAGACAGAAAATTATGAAACAACAATTATTCATAAAGAAGCTTATCTGGGTTTTGGTGACATAGCATAGATTTTTTTTTTTTCTTTTAGTCTTTTTGAGACAGGGTCTTGCTGGCCTTGGGCTCACTCTGTAGCCCAGGACGGTCTTTAACTTGCAAAGATCTTCCTGCTTCCGTCTCCCAAGCGCTGCAATTACAGGAGTGTACCACCATACTGGGCTAAAATAAACCTTACAGATTACTTTTTTGTGGATACCAGGAATCAAACTCAGGACCCTGTACTTCCCAGGAAGGGGCTTGTGCCACTGAGCTATATCCTTGGCCTCACAGCATAGAATCTTATGGATTTCCGCTTAGATAAAAATGTGCTCTTTCCTAGTAAACTAAAAATCTATTTAGAGAACAGATTAGATGTAAATTTCCAGAGATGCCAGTGCTCTTCTTCCCTACCTCTCTAGAGATGGCAGGGTGAATCCGAGTTGATGAGTTTGAGAAGAAAAAATGAGTATCTGCAGGCTAGCCCTTTCTTCTCTTTAGTACTTTCTTACCTGCAGAGAATACAATTCTCAGGTCTTTTGTGTTTTCCATTTCATAGGGCAGGCCGGTGGCTGTTCTGCATTGAATGAGCTAATAGCTAGGCATTAGCAAGCCAAGTGCTGCTACAGATCTATAGTATCTCTAGTACCAAGAATAACCAAAAAACTAACATTTTGATCTTTATCTTCTAGGCTGCTACGCATTTCATCTCATTTTCATGTCATTAAAAACTAAAGTTAGCTAGATGTGGTGGTGCATGACTCTAATCTTAGCACTTGGGAGGCTGAGGCAGGAGGATTGCTGCAAGTTCAAAACCAGCCTGGGCTACAAAGTGAGCTCAAGACCAGCCTGAAATGCATAGCAAGATCCTGTCTAAAAAAGACAAACAGAAACAAAAACAAAGCTAAATAAATAAATATAGATTTAGACCTAGAGTTAACACAATCTAGTGAGACTTATTCATCGAAATAAATATATTCACTTACCAGATGTGCTCTGGCAAATACAATGGGGAGTCCGAAGGCTGAGACAACGATGCCTGTTGTGAGAAATATGGCGAGTTCCTTACAAGCGTTACTCATAGCATCTGTATCGTCCACTAATCTTCTTGCTATGCAGTATGGAATAGGTGAAAGGACATAAAAAAACAGAACAAACAGGGGCCAGTACTGGCTAGAAAAAGAAAAACAAGTTAATTGTAGTTTTTGCTATTTATGTCATCTTCCAACATACAAAATATGATTTTCTTTTTATAACGATCAAAGGAATATTGCAAAATGCCAAACATGGTGCAGATGAAAAGGGACAATCTGAAAATTGAAATGTGAAACATTCTGAGTTACAGTATCTCTCAAGTCAACAACACAATACAACGTTTTAAAATAAAATTTTAATACATATATGTATATAACAGTTGACATCCAGGCTCTCAATTCTCTTATTTCATTCTAAGTTACAAACAGAAAGCCTTAGCCAAGGTTTCACTGTCAGTAGGAACTCCCGAAATACTGAAACCAAAATACAGGAAACTCACTGAAAGTAATACTAAAGACTCACTCTCTCTCTCTCTCTCTCTCTTTCTGATCTTTTTGAGACAAGGTCTTGCCACTCAGTTCAGGCTGGCCTTGAACTCACTTTGTAGCCCAGGCTGACCTCAAACTCCCAGCAGTCCTTTTGCCTCAGTCTTTCAAGTACTGGGATTACAGGCATGTGCCACCATACCTAGCAAGACTTTCAGTCAGAATTTAAGTTTTTCTAAGTAAAAACGGTAACTACATTGTACCAATGTCATTTCCTGCCATGGACAACCAAAGTTATGTAAGATATTACAACTGGGAGTTGTTTGAAGGGTACAGGGAAACTTTTTGTACTATTTTTACAACTTCTATAATAATTTCAAACTAAAAAGTTGAAAAGCAATAGATGGCCTTTAAAATTGCCATAGAAGGGGCCAGGGGTTTAGCTCAGCGGCATAAGTGCCTGCTTAGCAAACACAAGGTCGTGAGTTCGATCCCTGGTACCAAAAAAAAAAAAAAAAAAATTGCTATAGAATAAATCACATATTATGGTGGAGATTGCTTGTACTCAGGGGCTTAGAGTAAGTAAAGATATACCTATAGGTTTTTCCAAAACATTTTAAGCTGTTGGAATATATTTAAGAAAAATTTCAAACTATACAAAAGCACAAAAAGTGAAGACAGTTCCCCAAACTTCCTTTGCTTTTTTTCACTTCCCTATAGAGCTTTTTGGCCTATACTTCCACAGTTCCAGAGATAAAGTTTAAAAGGGTGACTGGATCACTGCATTGTTTTTTCGCTTCATATTATTTCAAATATCCATACATATTGGCTTTATAATGCTTCCTCATTTGTTAAGGCTTCTTAGGGTTTTCATAGATGGACATAAGGTAACTTAACCATTTTCTTTCTTTTCTTTGGTCTTTCTGAGACAGGGTTGGCCTTGAGCTCACTTTAGCATTTTAGGTTGGCCTTGAGCTCACTTTTTTTTTTGGACTGGGGATCGAACTCACGACCTTGCGCTTACCAAGCAAGCGCTTGAACCGCTGAGCTAAATCCCTGGCCTTCAGCTCACTTTTAACCCAACCTGGTCTTGAACTCCTAATGATCCTCCTGCCTCAGCCTCCAGAGTGCTGGGATTACAGGTGTGCACCACCATGCCTGGCAACCATTTTTCTTTCGATCAATGTTACATTTACAATATGGTTGGTTTTCCTTTTTTTGCTATTATAAACAAGCTTATCAAAAACACCTAAACTCTTTCCCAACTGCATATATTTTTGTAAACAACTGCGAGTGGATTTGTGTGCAAAAGTCTAAAAAGTAGAAGGCTAGGCAAAGAACTACAAGCAAACTGGTCTCTAAGCAAACTGCACTTATTTACATTTTAGATCCCCCACCAAAGTACACAGCTGTGCCTGCCTACCCATATATTCTGTCTTCGCCAATGCATTTCACTTAGTGTTGAGGGAGGCCGAGTATGTGCTTATTAGCAATGTATAGTTCTCAGGTTTGTTGTTCATTTTTCTACTGAGCTGTCTTTTTCCAATTTATCTAAATATTAATTTTTAAAAAGTTCTTTTTAGCCTAGAAAAAGCCATCGTCTACACCATTTTTAAAGCCAACTGTGTTCTAACTGTGCTTATGGCATTTTCTGTAAATGTTGCTTTTACTCTGCTTATATTTAATATTATAAGTAGGTGCTGAAAACTAAACAGCAGGACTGAGCTATTTGTGTTGTATCTTGTTATTATAGATTCCACAGTAGTCAAAGTGCAGATAATAATCAAAAACTTCTTTCTGCACTTTGCATCCTAATCTTTACCAATAAATTCTTAGTGATGATTTTTTAAAAAGTTTGTGTTTGGTGAGCATCTCTGTATTAATTTTATATCAGATGACAAAGCATTTTTACAGAGTCAAAAGTAGGAACATTTTACCTTTAAACACTCAGAGAATAATTTTACCTACTTGTATATTGGAAGGGCACATCCGAGCATCAAAAACATCAGCCCAATTGCTCCTCCAAAGGACAAACTAATCAGCGCTGCAAAACAAGTAAGAAATGCAAGAGATAACAGCTGTTAAACTATATTAATACTGTTTTTGTTAATGTATTAGCACTATGAACATTACTAGTTATGATGGAAGCAAAACAAAATCTCCCCAACCTAAATGTATTAAAAGTGAATTGTCGCTAGATACAGAAGCACATACTTGTAATCCTACCTAGTCAGGGGCTAAGGTGAAAGGATCACAAGTTCAAGAGGCCAGTCTAGGCAACTTAATTTAGTGAGATCCCATGTCAAAATTAATAAAAAGGGCTTGTGATGCAGTTCAGTACCAGAGTGTATTCATTAAAAGTGCAAGGCCTTGAGTTCAATCCCCAGCAAGATACACACACGCACACAGACACCCACACACACCCTTCAAGAGTGTAAGTCGCGTAGGAAGAATAAGACTTCTGTGGCATCTTCAGTACAGATAACATCATACAGGCTGCACACCATCCTTAACCTGAAAACTGAAACTAAAATGTTTCAGTTTTCATTTCAAATGTTTCAGTTTTCAGACTAAAAGTCTGAAGATAATTATTATTACAGATTTTGTACAAAGTTACCTTGAGGCCACATATGTGAAGCATAAATAAACTTTGTATTTAGACTTTGGTCCCATCCCTAACACATCCCATTAGATGTATGCAAATATACCAAAATTGAAAAAAAATCTAGCCGGGCGTGGTGGCTCACACCTGTAATCCCAGCACTGGGTGGGCGGGGGGGGGGGCAGAGGCAAGAGGATCATTGCGAGTTTGTGACCATCTTAGACTACAAAGTGAGCTCAAGTCTATCCTGAAATGCTTAGTGAGACCCTGTCTCAAAAAGACCAAAAAAAAAAAAAAAAAAAATCTAAAATCTGAAACATTTTTGGTTGCAAGTGTTTTCAATAAGGGACACTCAACTTGTACTAGTTTCCAGAGCTTTACCTACTGCTGGTACATCCCCCCTCCACAATTGTTCCCTTTGTATGGAGTATCACAGCCCAGGAGATCAAGGCCTTCCAGGTATCAGTGTTATTATTCACTCCATTATAGTTTTGAAAAATGACTAACAACAACAACAACAAAAACTACATTCTCAAGTTTACTGGACTTTAGAACATTCATCCTATGGAAAAACTTCTCTCAATCATGTGCCAGATGCATTGTCATGTACTTGTACCCCTAGCTACTTGGGAGGCTAAAGCAAGAGGGTCTCTGGAGACCAAGAGTTGAAGTCCAACAAGGCAATGTGACAAGATTCCCATCTTAAAACAAACAGAAAACTGATGGGAAAAAAGTTTAAAGTATCTATGGTTAGTGATTTTACAATTGGCAAAACTATAGCTGGGGTTCTGCCTCTAATTTCCTAAATACAAATCTATACAATAAGGGATATGGCAAAACTCTTTTGTGGGGGGGTCTTTATTTTACTGCACTATTCATTCTACAGGTGAAATATAGTTTCTAAAGCTATACACAGAAGAGTATTCTAAAGTGCTTTCAAGCAGTAGGCTAGTAAGTAAAAATAGCTTTCTTGAGTAGATACAGTTTATCAATGTTCTAGATATAAGTAAAGACATTATCAATTTAAATAAAGATAATATCTTTTTCCTTTCTAAATGATACAGCCTATCAAGCCTAAGCAAAAAGTTAAAATTTAAAAAACGTAAAAGATCTAAAAGTTATAAAGACAAAAGCTAATATATATACACCAAAGTTAATAGAAAATGGTTAAACACTGCCAAATAACTATGGATGCACATTTCAGAACTAAAATGGTCAAAATCAAGGACACCCATAGACGTGGCAGCTTGGCAGATTTGGTTTTTTAGCTGGATCACTGATGTAGGTCCAATAATCCTGACCTTGTTTATTTAGTCCTTAATGTTATGCATTATATTTTCAGCTAATGGGGGAAAAAAAGAAATAAAACATTTCACTTTATAGCATACAAAAGACTTCAGCTTTACAAGTAAATGAAGCATAAACTGTTAGAAAAATACCAAGCTTACTCTTTGTTTTCTTTAGTTCAAAACAGGTCCCAAGGATCCAGCCCTGCCTGCCTCCCCTTCTGCATGTCACAACAGCCAGCAGCCTGGCCCCCTTCGCTTTCCTGAGACTCAGATGGCTCTCTTACCTGCATGGCCTCTGCACATGTTGTCCTTTCTACCTCAGTTTCTCCTCATTCAGCACAGATTTACTGAAGCCAAAGCTGTAACGGGTGCTGTGGCCTATTCGTGCTCACCAAGCTTGCATTGTTGCCCCGCTTCCTCCCACCTTCCTCCAGCTTAATTCCAATTTTCCTTCACCTCTCAGCTCAATCATCTCTCCCTCAGTGAACTCTTCCAAACCTCTGACTAGGAGAATTCTGCCTACATAATTTATTCATCAACTGAACAGACACCTAAGTGTTACATATTGTTCTTGCTAGTGAAGTCAGAGTGATTAAAAAAATAAATCAAAGCTCTTTATTTCACGGGGGTTACATTCTGCTGGTACCCAAAATGATTTTTTTAAAAAAAGTAAACAAAGAATGTCCAAAAGGAAAAAACAAAACAAAAATCCAAAACCAGATTAGCGGGCTGGGGATTTAGCTCAGTGGTTTAAGTGCCTGCCTAGCAAGCCCATGGTCATGAGTTCAATCCCTGGTACCAAAAACAAAACAAAACAAAACAAAAACCCAAAAAACAAAACCAGATTAGGTAAGGGAAGAAAATGCAAGTGTAGTTGGGGTAGCTTGGAGAGGTGATTGATGAGGTGCCATTTAGGCAGTCCCATGAAAAGAGAGAGTAAACCATGTGGGGGTCTGGGGCAGCAGTGCAGCCAGATGCCCTCTTTGTACTGCATGCCTCCTTGCTCAGTTATTATGGCTGCAATTTCATAATGATTTTCAGTATATTTGTGTTTCCTTTTCAACTGTGGAGAGGAGGGAGCAAATTTTCCTGTTGATGCTCATGTCTCAACTCTTTACACTCAATTACCACTAACTTAGAATGAATGTAGCCGAATGGAAATGGCACAGAATTGAAACTGGGCCCTGGTTCTTACTGGCCACTAATAACTGTCTACACAACTTATAAAACTCTCAGTTCTTCCTAAAATGAGACACTCCATTGAAAAGGCAAAAAATTCTTTGACTGTTATTAAAAGACATTTTGAAAAAATAAAAACCATCTCAGGCTCTTGCTGATGGAAGGCAAGGTATCTACCAGAGCCATGGTCTCAGTTCCATCTCTCCACTCCCTGAAATTGGTTCCAAACACCTAAGTTCACTACTCTAAACAGTACATCTTGATACTTCATTTATTCAGAAGTCATTTACCTGGAACCCAGTTTACAATCCAGAGGAAGCAAAGGCCACCACAAAGAGATAAAATAGGTGTCAGGAAGCCCATACACTACAAGTAACAATTTCTGCATGCAGACCCTAAAGCTTTTACTCAGAAGTTACTCATTTTTGTGTCACAACCGTTGGATGTCAATTCAACTATAGTAAAAAAAAAAACAAACAACAACTTCATTTTAAAGAATCATCTAGCTCAGCTTAGTGGCATGTGTGTATAATCCCACCCCTCGTGAGGTTGAGGCAGGAGGATCACAGTGATGTTGAGGCCAGCCAGGGCTACAAAGTGAATTCAAGCAGCCTACATTGCATAGTGCATGTCTCAAAAACAAAAACCCTCAAGGAACTAAAAGTAGATATGAGGTTCAAGTTATCAAAAAACAATTTTTAAAATATAAATTAACATGGTTTTATTACAACTTCCATTAATATTAATTCTGGAAACATTATTAATGCATTTATTTACATCCCAGGATCCAATTCCTTTGAAAGGTTACTGTATAATGAAAAAAAAAGGTGGAACTTTTTTGGGGAATCAAGATATCCAGGGATAATTTCATTCAACACTCAAGATTGAAAAGATGTTCAAAAACTTTTATGTGACATCTTCCAGTCATACCAGATAAGACAAAGATTAAATAAACTGCTCAAAAATGTTCTCAAAACTTGTAAAGTTTCTTCAGTCTTATGAAATTAGAACGCAACAAGGTAAGAAATTACATAGTAACTAAGTGATGCAATATTTGGAAGACAAAATTAGCCTGATTTCTCCTCCCAAGGCCTTAGGGTAGAGATGGAATGCCCCAATTATCTAGCAAAATGCTCTAGTGACAAAAGTGTTGGTTGGCTCTGTGATTACAAATAAGTTTAAGCAAAAGAGGCCAGTTCAGTGTGAGCTTTCAAGTTTCCAGAAGATCTAATATATCAAAAGGAAGCTGGGCGTGGTGGTACACATCTATAATTGGGAGGCTGAGGCAGGACTGCCACAAATTCAAGGCCAGCCTGGCTACATAGTGAGTGCAAGGCCTGCCTGAACTACATAGCAAGAACTTGTCTCAAAATAAATAAATATTAAAAAAAAAAAGAAATAGGCAAGTGGTTCAAGAAATGCATAATGCTCTCTTAATTATAGCAATATTCCATATAAAGATGATAATCCAACAGGAAGTAACATCTTGATGAACAGTCGTAACCATAAAATCGTACTGAAACCAAAAATGTAAGCACAATTCTACCTTTGGCACTTTCACCTTAATAGTATCTACTTAGGCTTTTAAGAGTAAAATTATTAATGACTTACTAATGACACTGAAGAAATGGGGGAAAACGCAACATTCTAAAGCCTAAAGCGTTTTACAGTAATTCCCATTCACATAAAAATTTAAAAGGATCTACTATGGCTCATAAGGAGATTAAAAAGAATCCTAGTTGTTCAAATGACAAGATTTTATACGGAAAATAAAATGCTTTTAGACACAAAATAACAACAAAAAAAGGGAAGGCAGTTTCAATTAACGTCGACTTTAGTGGGGGGCGAAAATCACACTACGGAAAAACATCGCTAAGTCGTTCACTCACTTTCTGCTTGACTGGCCCTGCTAAAGCGGCAGGTCAATGTAATTGGTTAAGAAGTAAGCAAAAAGCTGCTTCTAATCACCCTGACAACACAATTGATGAACAGTTGGAATGGATGCAACATTTCCTAAAGAAAACGCACGAATAAACAAGTAATTTTTCATAAAGTTGTAACTACTTTACCTTTTTAAAGAAACAAAAAACTCCTACATGTGAAAAACCTTAATGTGCAAATGTGGAGAAGGGAGCCGGGAGGACTCGGGTGGCTCGGGGGTCCATTGCCTGCAACACCGCACAGGCAGCACAGATTTAGAGGATTTGGATCACCAGCTTTCGGAAAGAACCATCCCTGAGCTATTCGTGGGTGCACAGCACCCTAGAATCGCACTTGAGCTTTTGCGGAGAACAACACTGATTTTCCCTAGCGGCCTCGCCCCACGGAAACCACACTCGGCGGGTCCCGATCTGTCTCTCAGTCTCTCAAACTCCCGCGAAACGTGTCTGACGGCCCGCATCGTCGTGGACTCCTGTTCCACGCCAGCGCTTCGGTCCCCGCCCGGGGGGCGACCGCCCAAATCATCAGACCCGGGGCTGCCGCGCGACGCCGCTGCCCCGGCCGTCCCGCCCCCCGGGCGCTGTACCCACCTCCGCCTGCAGTGGCCCGGAGAGGACAGGGGCCGGGGTCTCCCCGCTCGGCCGCCAAGAGGGGCGTGCGCGGGCCCGGGCCCCCCGCCGCCTCCTCCCGGGCGCCGCCCGCCCCCCGCATCCCGCTCCCCAGGCCCACCTTTGATGCCGGCCATGGCGGTGACAGTGACGCTGCTTCTGGCTCCACTACCCGAGGCGGCGAGGGCGGCACTGGCCCGGAAACCATAGACGCGCGGCAGCTGCCAGACAACACCCGGAAGTGCGCGACGCAGCACTTCCGCCGGCCGCTTGTGCTCGCGCGGGCTGCGGGGGGCGCGCCGGCAGCGGTTGAAGCGGACTGCGCTCTCTGTTCACGGCGTCTCCGCGGAGGCCCCCACCGCGGGTTCCCGCTCCTTCCGCGTCCCCGGGGGCCGTGCCGGCACTGCCCCGGGTTCCGTAAGGATCGGGTGGAAGCTGGGTGCGGGTTCCCGCATCCCCGATGCTGCAGCCGCCGGCGTTCTCTAGGAGGGGAGCGCGAGCGGCGACCGACCTCTTCTGGAGGGTGCAGTCTTGGGGGATAATTTACGTTGTTTAAAGCTACCCCTATTTCTCTCCGTCACCTATCCTGTAATACTCGGGAAGTGAGATTGGGTAGTTTGCGATCGGCTCCGTTTCCTACACAGAACTAGGGTTCTGATGACGACTTCTCCACAAACAGGAACAGCAAGACCCAGTAAAGTGTGGGTTTAAAACAAATGCAATCCTCTGGGAACATGAATTCGCCTTCTTCATGATAGTAAAAGAAAGAAGCAGAGGTCCAATGTGTGTATTAGTCATCTAACAAATAGTTAACGAACTACTTGTTGGGAAATGGGAAGGCACTGGGGTGATCAAAGCCAGGTGCAGTTTAGGCCCTCTGTTGCTTGCAGGGTAAAGAGGAAGGTAAACAAAAAAAAAAAGTATAAAATTACGGTAATTGCTAGTAAAGGAGATCTGAGTAAGCCACTCCGATTTGAGCTGCAAGAAATGAAACTGCGGTTACAGGAGGAGCTCTTTGCTTTTCCCCTTTGTCCAAAAACAAACAGCAGTGTGTAAGTTTCCATTTAAAGGTGACATAAACCTGTATATGTTAAAAACAAAAAATTGTAATGCAAATCTTCCCATTTATAAACATTTCTTTTTGCCCGATTAGGAAGAGTAGAAATGCAAACAGCATTAATCTGTGCATAAGCATTACTAAACCTGTACTTTTTATTAGTTTTCTTCATATATTTATCAGCACCATTCATTGCCCTTAGAACAGACTCCTTTCTTTTATCTAGTCAGTTTTCTACCCTGCACTGAACCTTTGTTAAAGTGATTACAGGTGCTCTCCGGCCTAACCTTTCTTTTTACTGTGGTCTCATTTTGCATACAAAATAAACTTTACTAATATGTATTTTGTTGGCTTAACTCACAGTCCAAACCACTGAATTTAAGAGGGTAGAGTTTTTTTTTTTCATGGAAAATAGATATATTTATTTAAATTTCACATTAAAGGGCTGTGCTACTAGCTATAGGGGGATAAAGAAGTTTTATCCATTTCTACCGCTAGGAAAAGTGGGTACATACACAGTCCTATGAAGCCTTTGATTTGGATCTGCCAGGGAACATTTCTCCCCAATAGAGGGGTGAACAGAAGTGATGACTATGTAACTAGGAGGAAAGAAAACAGCCATCATGGGCCTGGAGTGGTGTGTATGTTTTGAGGAGGTGAATTTTGGCAACAAATGGAGCCAGGAGCTTTGTGTGTTGGGAAGGCAAGCCAATGGGATTGCTCAGGGTTGTATAGATCCTATTTAGGGAGTTGTTTTTCTCTGAGCAATGAAAATTTTTCAAAGGATATTAAAGGTGGCAAGTGGAAGTGAGTGACAAAAGATGTGAATTTTTGAAGCTCTCATTAAGCATAAGTAAACTGACATGTAAGACTTTGATGAATGAATGTTCAGAAATCAAGTTTCCAGAGTGAATAAAAAGAGAACTACTGGGGAGTTTAAGGCATTGTCCACTCTGCTTCCACTGTTTTCAGGATCGAATTACGGTTTTTGTTTTTTTTTAAACCAGATCAGTTTTTGAGGCTTAATGTCTCAGATAAATCTGTAGGTATTTTGTGGGGAAAAATTATTTTTTCCTATTCAAGTTAGTGAAAAAAGTTCTATTATCACTTTCCTGTATCATAAATACAGTGTGTTTTCACTGAAGGATTGTGGAGGCAGAAATATGAAGTGCATTTGAATATATGCCATGAAAATGTGTTTAGACGGAATTTGTGAACTACTAGCTCTCTTTCCTAAACTACTGAAGTGGTGGTTTATACACATCCGTCTCCCCAGCAGTCCTGAACAGAGTGGGGAGGTGCTACAGTTGGAATGTGTTCCCTCAAAGCATGTGTTGGAGTTGAGGCCCTACGCGTCATGAGAGCTCCATCCTAATGAGTGGATTCAGGTCTGAGGCTACAAGTTTCATCTTTCTTGTTCTTTCTCAGTATGTGAGGCCACATTATGATGCACAAGGTAGTCTTCACCAGCTGCATCTCTGTTCTTTTATAGATTACCCAGTTTGTGGTATTCTGTTATAACAACACAAGACTAAGTCAGTAGAATGCCTGGAAAAGTAAGATTCCTTTCTAAATTTTGCCACAACATCTGTTTTTCTTTGTGCCATAGTATTCCATCTTTGAAAGGAGGGATGGTAGAGCTGATCCATGGTGAGAAACAGCTGATCAGTAGTGATGACTGGTGGTACAAAAAGATAGGTTCATACCTCAAGACTTACATGTAGCTTGGCTCCTGAGAAAAAGATGGTATTTAAGGAAGCTTTTAATATTTAGCTGCCACAAGCCCCAGAGGTTAAGTGTTAGTCACTAATTTCCTCTTTTGAATGCAAACATATTGGGTATTATGGTTGGTCCTGATGGCATCAATGGGCAACTTGGATTGTTTATTTTGTCAGAAGGTTCTATGCAGTCTTTTGCTTCCATGGTCACAGAATCCTAGGAGATTGTGTTCCTTTATCTTTCCCAAGAGATTCTCCGTGTTTCTAGCAGGGAAGCTCATCATTCGAAGATGCTCTCTAGGTACCAGTAACTTGAGACCTTAAAACAGTGTTTCCCAATGTTGTATTTCAAAGATCACTTACAACAGAATTTGTTAGGAAGCTTCTCAAGTTCCTGGGTCCCACTCCAGGGGTCTTCTGAATTACAACTTTTGTGAGCAGAGCCACAGGTACCGCAAACAACTGCTGTGCAAACTGAAGTTTGAAAATCATTCTCTGAAAAAAAAATGTCAGAAGGCATTTTAAAAGCGGTTCTCAAAGTGAATACTAAACACTAATGTTATATCCTTTTAATATTCGCTCAATATTGTTACATAAAGTGAATCCGTGTTACCTTTTATAGTTTCAATGCTTTTCAAAAGATGGCTTACTTGCCAAATTAATTCAGAGATAAGAATGTCTGATTATTGAGCAGCTAAATACTTGCTTTAAGATTTATCTTATTTTTACCTTTTCCACAACTTGTAAACAGGGAATTATAAACTCTTACAGATGAACTCAAAGAACACTTAGAGAAATTTAAAATTTTTTTATCGTTCCCAAGTTTTAATATATATAAAAGTAGTATAATGAACTTCCTTGTACCATTAACTACCTTCAGATCTCAACATATGGTCAGTGTTTTATTTATGCTCCCCATCCACTTTCTCTCAACCCTGTATTCTTTCTTTCTTCCCATTATTTTGGAGCAAATCCAAGACAATTTAATCTTTAAGGTGAAGACCCTCTGGTGCACCTGCTTCTGGCCTTCCGCTCCTCCCATACATTTTAGCCCCACCCAATGCCCCTGGCCCAGCTCCTACACCGTGAGCCCCAGGGGCGGGGCCGACATCAGCCACTCACGGCTAGCCACGCGTCGCAGCGTGAGTGACGTAGGAGTGGCGCTGCGCTGAGGCTGCGGTTGCGGCGGTGCCGTCAGCCCTTAGTCTCCCGCTGGTGGTGTCTGGCGTCGTTGCGCAACGGCGCAAGAACTTCCGCGGCCCGTCACGGGCCCGCGAGCGCCCAACGGACGCGCGCCATCTTTACCGGGCGCCATGGCTATGACTGGCGCGCCAGAGGCGACCGGGCGCTGCCAGACCCTCGGCCTGCTTGTGCTTCTGCTGGCGGCGAGCCCTGCGCTGTGCTGGAATGACCCTGGTGAGTGCTCCCACTCCCTGCCTCGGGCCATTTCCCGGGTCGCCCCTCACTGAATTGTCTCCGCGCGGCGGGCTTTGTACCCTGCCTGGTCCCTCTGCGCTTCCGAGTGGGATGGGGCGAGACGACTGCGTTCCTCGCGTTTGCTTTCTTTCTCCCTGGATTCTCCGGTAGTGTCCACCTTCTCAGGCTGTGGCCCTTATTCCCTGGTCTGTCTGGCTAGGTCGACACCCACCTGCGCGTCTTTGTTGTTTTAGCTGTCTCTTGTAGACGTCCCCAGCTGTTGTCATGGCTGCCTGTTGCTATGGCTCGCGGTTGCCAGGCCGCCTTTCGCCTTTCGTTTGTCTCTGCGTCACCTTTAGCGGACCGGGCCTCAGAGGTGGCGGGTTGATTAGCAGAATCACAGACCCTGCTGCTTTTGTGAGCAGAACTTCCACGTCTTGTTCGGGTCCGGGCAGTGAAGTACATCGCATTACACCAGCTTTTCCTGTTGTTTTTCGCCGTTTATAGGAATTAGATTTTTTTTCTCTCTCATTTTTTAGGCGATGATACGGGATAAACGATTACTAATGATTAGGCTTTTTGTTTATGTATCATCAAAATGTAAGCAGTGACTTTTCAAAAATTAAAATGACATCGTGTTTGGTTTGGAAAAAAGATGCAGGCATGGCAGCCCTAACAGTATTCTAATTTGTGAACTGATTGGACATGCCAAGCTTTTGGATTTAAGCAACAGGTTTATTTCTGTTAGGTCCTATTTTCCTCTGGCAGAATGAGAGCAAAGGAACTGTTGCAAACACTTCACTGATGACAATGTTTATAAAAAGCCACGTTGATTTAAGTGTCTACATTTTCTTTGTTTATTTTTAGAAATTATATAAAAATGAGAGACTTGATTAAAATTATTATTTATTTATTGGTGCCGGGGATCGAACTCATGACCTCGCGTTTGCCAAGCAGGCACTTAGGCCGCTGAGCTAAACCCCCTGCCTAAAATTATAATTTAAAACCCGGAATGAAACATTAGTTGATTAATTCTGAAAAAAGGAAGTTCACCAGTGAAGAGTCAAGGAAATTATTAAAAGAAAAACAACCACATTTAAATTAATGGTGAGCCACTTCCGGTGGCTTTTAGTTCACCTACGCTGTAAAACTACTGTTCTGGAACAAAAAGCAACAAAGTATTTTGCAGAGTAAATGCAGTTTCACTTTAAGTTTACTTCGAGGAACTGTTTTATGAAGGTACTTTATTGGGATATCATTTATGAAATCTTTTGGTAAAGCGTAACATTTTTGTTTGCTTTTGGATAGGTTTACATTGTCTTAGGTAACATATAGCAGTAAGTTGGTAGAGAGGGGCACTATTCTAATGAGAGTACCTAAGACTTTTCAGAATTCTTTATTGAATGTAGTCTTATATTTAAATCACTTTTCTAGGCATTGAGAATATAGCTATGAATGATAAAGAGTGTCTTGCTCCTAAACCGCCCACCAAAGTGATGTGGACAGGATAAAGCAGGGTAAGGAAGAGGATGTGCAAACAAAAGGAAGGATTGAATAAATATGCATTGGGTAGGAGGACACCTAAGGTGACTTTTGATCAGAAACCTGAAAGGAAGGAAGGAGTAAGTGATTGTGACAATATTTTCAGAGGATCATAAGGGCTAATGTGTGGAAAGCAAAGGGACAGGAGGGAACCAGGGAGGCCAGTTAAGTTCCAAGAGTGGCCATTTGGCCTAGGAAAGAGGGGGAAGTATATAACCTAAATACATGTTACATGATTAAACATGTAACATGTATTTAGGTTTATATATCTTTACTTTTTTACATAGATTTTTTTGATTGACGCTGTTTATTTCTAGACATTTATTTATATTCATATATGTGTTTTGTCACTAATTTGATTAAAAGTAGGCTTTCTATTTTTCTGTTTATTAGAGGTATAGAAAATTGTGATAATTGATAATGTGTCCAGTTGTTTTATCAAACAAAATAGGGTTGTATTTTGGGAAGTTTTCTAGGATCTATAAATCTAGAAACTACATACATAAAATAGTGTCCTCTCTATTGTTTGTACCAAGTATAATAGACATTATTTTATGATTGCTCAGTCCTTTTTGCCCTTCCATGAAAAACCAAACACATCTTTTAGTACGTTCTTTTGCAACTAATTCTTCTTATCAATCTACTGGAAGGCTTTTGGGAGGACATTTTAAATGTAGATGGTAAATTGTGAGTCTTTATATGTTTTTTTTTTTTCTTTCAATTCTACTTTGGGTTGACTTATTTCAGTGTGAATTTCAGACATCATACCTGATATGGTTATATGGTGATGTGGTAATATACTGGTCACCATTAAATCTTTTGGGATAAAATAAGATTGTACCTGACAAAATTAATTCTGATTTCTTAATATCGAGTATCATATTCAGATAGCACAGTTGGTATTAAAGTGTCCTTTATAGTTAATTACATCCAAATAAGACCCAGTTGAGGACTGTGCATGGCATTTGTTTGTATTAACCCTTAAGTCTTTTAAAAATAAGGGACAGTGTATTTTCCTGCTACTTATTTGCCTAAGAGGTTGCGTGATTTGCCCATCAGAGCAAAGTGTCTTACTTTATGGACCTGTTTTCTCATGACATTATTTTAGGTTTATTTTTCTTCTTGGTGGTTTTTTTTTGGCCTTTTTTTGGATGGTACTGGGAATTGAACCCAGGGAGCACTGAGTTGGACCCTTTTTATTTTTGTATTTTGAGACAGGATCTCACTGAATTGTCTATGCTTGGTTTGAACTTAATCCTCTTGCCTCAGCTTCCCAAGTTGCTGAGATTACACGTGTGTATCACCATGCTTGGTCCATTCTCCTTGCATATTTGATCAACTGCATAAATTCCAAGGCTAGATTTGTAGTAAATACTTTGGGGGGTATATCATAGAAGATGCTGTACTACCTGTTTCTACCACCATTAGCAGTGGTAAGACTGACCACTGTGTTTAGTGTTTGTTTCCCTTGTAAATTCCTGCTTATGATTAGAAAACAGTCTGTGTAATCACACTGATATCTATTCATCTAATGGTTTTATCATGATTTAATTCTTTTTTTAAATTAAAAAATTTTTTTATTTAGAGAAAAAAATCAAACAAAGAATAGAAAGATTTAATTCTTTGTTAGTCATTTTTACTCTTTTGCTCTTGTTTCCGCCTTCTTCCATTCCTCTTTTCTTCTCCCTTTTTTTGGCTTTTGTTTTTGAGACAGGGTCTCCATATGTAGTCCAGGCTGGCCTCTGTCTCACAAGCCCTGTACCTTAGCGTTTTTTAGTGCTGGATTGCAGTTGTACACTACCTGGGTCAGCTGGATAAATCTCTTTAAGAGTTTTGATTGAAATGTTAAAATTTTTATCATTTATTGTACATTTATTAGCCAGCATTCTTCAGTACAGTTAGAATTTCCTTATCAGCAGAGGCTATTTCTGATTATATTCTTACTGGAAAATCAGAATAAACATTTAATTTTTAATCTTTAAGTACCGATTTCAAAATAAGTAGTTGTAAGCCACCTCAGATCATGATGACAGGTGAATTTTTGACATTCACTTTGAATATCGTTATGAATTCTTAGATTTTCATTGATTACAACATAATATGCTCTACTTGCTGGTCAATCTTTTGTCTTCAGTGTCTCTAAGAAGCCCTTCTCCATCCCAGGATCATAAACATATTCTTGTGTACTTTCTTTTAATATTGTTATTGTAATACAATGTTTTTTATAAGTCTTACAGTATTTTTAATCATCAATTTTTGTATATATAGTATAAGATAAACTCTGCCTCTACTCATGGATAATCTATTGTCCCAATACTATTTTCTGACTACTTTTTCTGAGTTGAAATGTTACCGTAGTCATATGCAAAGTTTTTATGTACCCAAAAGTGTCTCTTTTAGTACTGGATTCTCTTTTGTTGACCAGTATTTCTAAGTCTGTGGCAATACTGAACTGTTTACATTATTATAGATTAACTGTTTTGATATCCTTTTCTTTGATAGTATTGTTCAAATAGTCATAGTAACTTTTCTGTATTTATTCTTTCATTTAAGTTTTAGAATCAGTTTGTCAGGATTCAGAGCAATGTTTTATTGGTGTTTGGAACAGGATTTCTTTGATGTTACAGGTTAATTTTGAGAAAATAGTTTACTGTGTGATATTCCCATCCATGTATAACATAAGTCTTTTCTTTATTCATTTTCCAATGTATGTGTAAGTAATGTTTATCACTTTTCATAAGTTTTTCTATCCTAATGTATTTTATACATAACCATTTTCAGGAGTTTATTGCTTTTCTTACATTTTACAGTTTTAATCTTTATCTTCTATTTTATTTTGACTTAGCTTTTGTAATTTATTTTTTCTTTCTTTGCTTCATTCTTTCTTTTTTCCTTTCTTTTTTATTCTTGTTGGTACTGGGGATTATACCCAGGGTCTTGTGGGTGTGAACCACAAACTTTAGTACTGAGCTACACCCTCACCCCATTTTTTGTTTTTTTCTCTACTAGTTCATTTATGTCCTACTTAAAAATAGAAAAAAAAATGTAGATTGTAAACATTCCTTTGTGCTCCAGGGATTTTGATTTTTTAAAAAGAACTTTATACAAAAACCTGATGTTTATAGAACTGTTTTAGTTAGATTGAATTGCCATTAACTTTTGAAATTTGAGTGCCTTTGAGGTTTGAATTCTCCATTTACCACTTCCCTGCCACCTCCTGAATATTATACTCAGCCACCTTTAGCCAGTGATGTATTTCAAACATTTGACTGGCACTACTATAAGGTATTGAGTTTGCAAACCCAATTCTGAATTTATTTTGATGTCCATCTAATGCAAAGGCTATGTTTATTTTCCAACTAAATTAAAGTTTTTTTGTCATATTATTTAATGTATTTATATTTCTAGTTTTATCATATTTTGATGAGAAATGGCCTATAAATCTTTTATGGGGAGAATGTGGCTTATTAATCTCAGTGGGATATATTAAGTTTTTTAAGGTAAAATTTAAAGAGATTTGTGCCTGCTAACATAAAGAAATGTCACTGACATACAGAATTGTCCATGATCTATCATTAAACAAAAAGTGGATTAAATTCACTGCATGATTCAATTTTTATGAAAATAAACAGAAATTGTAATACCTGTTTGTGTAACTGCTAGGTTTGATCCCCAGCATTTTGTGTGTGTGTGTGTGTATGTATAATTTAAAAATAATCATAAAATGCATATCAGTACCATACCTGATGATATAATTGTTGGGTGACAAGAAAAAAAGATTGAGGAGAGGTTCTTATCAGGCTGTTAATTTTTGGTTGTCACAGAATGTGAAATTAGAGGCAGAGTAGGTTTACCTTTTTTTAAAAAAAAAATTGTGAAACATGACATTTCCAGATGTTATGACTTGTGTCTAGATATCTCCTCAAAGCCTAGATGGAGCTTTTCAGAGGTGGCTGGATCCTAGAGTGTGTTACAATGCTAGGGTTAAGGGTGGAATGCTAGGATTCATGGTGTAATGCTAGAATTGAGTGTGAGTGCTACTTAGTCTGGACAGAAATAGGCCTGTTGCTTGCTTGCTTTTGCTGTCTTCTGACTGCTGTGGATGTTTCTCCTCTGTGATGCCTGTCTGCCATGCCACTCTGCCTTGGAACCTGCCAACTATGAAACCTCTACAAAATAAGTTGTTCCTCCCATAACTTTTGAGTGTCAAGTTATTTTGTCTCATGAATGAGGAAAGTAAGACAACAGATAAAGACATAAGATACATATGTATAGGCAGAGTGTATACTTCAGTAATAGGACACTTGCTTAGTGTGCTTGAGGCTCTGGGTTTGATCCTTGGCATAAAAAATAATATGCATATGTGTATATGTAGTTTAAAAATAATAAAGTGAATATCAGTGTATTCCCACCCAATTGAGAGAAAGGTTAGAAGCATTCTGTGTTTTTTTTTTCTAAGCACATGACCTGTTTTTTGTCTTTTGGCAATTTATAGATTTCTTTCAGTCTCCAGAAATATCCAGGCCTGAAAACACAGTAAAGACAAATTTTGTTTGTGTCTTTGCTCTGTTTTCAGGGCCTTGTTTTTATTGTGTCCTAGAAAGTGTGACAGCTCAGTCTTCAGTGAGGTCTTTTCTTCAAATTATATGCCCGAGTTAATCCCATCTGGTTTCTCTGTCCCTTTTTCCTGCAGTGCTTGTTGGATTTTTGGACTTCCTGAACTGGTCCTGTCATTTTCTTTTTGATGCTATTTTAATTTGTGAAAAAGTTCACTGTTTTTAATTTTAATTGTGAAATGTTTTAAATATTTAAACATACAGAAGTACACAATGAACACTCATATAATCACCTTCAGTTTTATTTAGTCTTTATTTTTGCCATAATTGCTGCAAATTCCTCAACCTCAGTTAATGAAACAGTAGGGATAGAAGAGCTTCTCTTCCCTTCCTTTCTCCCTAGAGCTACTTATCTGCATTTGGTATTTAATCATTCCTGTACATGTTGTTATATACATTTATAAATGTTAACATTAAGTGCTATTTTGCCTTTTTTCAGTTTACGTAGTTATATTTAACATTTTATAACTTGTTTTGCTTAAAATTATTATTTATCCAGTTTGATACATGAGTTCTAATTCATTTTAATTGCTGTGGAATATAGAATATTCTGCTGTAAGAATAGATCATAATTTATTAATCTGTTCATTTAATTAAATATACTTTAGGGATTTATGTATTTTTGCCATTTTTGTTTAACCATACTATTATTACATTGTAGTGCATTTCAGGTTATTAAGCTTTTTGTTCTTAATTAGGAAAAATTATGTAGAGTTTGTAATGTAGGACCATCAGACTGGAAGAGGTAAGGGCATCTGAATTTTGCACAAAAGGCCTGAATGTTAGGTTGCCTTTAAGAGGCTGGTTTCTCAGTTATTTTCAAAGAGGAGAAAGAACATTTCTTTTGAAAACTATTTTTGATTACAAAAATGTTTTAGGATGAATGTTTCTGTTTCTGTGTTTGACAGGGTAATTTGTTTTCTTCCTCTTATGTTCTCCTTGTTTCAGACAGAATATTGTTGCGAGACGTAAAAGCTCTTACTCTCTACCACGACCGCTATACCACCTCTCGGAGGCTGGACCCCATCCCACAGTTGAAATGTGTTGGAGGCACAGCTGGTTGTGATGCCTACACTCCAAAAGTCATACAGTGTCAGAACAAAGGCTGGGATGGTTATGATGTACAGGTAATATCTACTGGTACTGTAGCAGTGACAGTTTAAATGGAATTTTTATTCAATAAATTGTTTTTTTTTTTTGGGATATTAATACTTTGGCGAAGCATATGTGGAAGACTTCAGGTCATTGTAAAATATATAATAGATCAATTATTTTTCCCATGGGAGAAACACTCTTCAAAAGACATTAACTGATTTCAGAGCCTGGAAATAGTCATTGTAATTTTTGTACCAGAACTTTCTTCTACTATATTGGTAAATTTTCAGAATGTTTTATAGTTAATATTGGCTTCTGTTTATCATTTGTCTTAGTTCTGCCAAAAATACCAACTTACCCTTAAGAAGTAAAGTTAAGGTGATCAGGAATTATGGCTTATAAATAATAGGCATACATGTGTCCCCAGCATTTTTTCATATTTTAAAACTATCATATAGCTGAAGATAATTTTTTTTGGGGGGGTGGGATACTGGGAATTGATCTCAGGGCCTTGCACTTGGTGGGCAGTGTTGTCCCACTGAGCTATGTCCCTGGCCCCTGAAGGTGATTTCTTAGGAATAGAACCATTTTAGTGGGTCTTATTTATTGCTTGAGATGCTAGCATTTTATACATAGGGAGCCTGAACATCTTTTTGAAGTTCTAAAACTTAATATGCTTTGGAGATGGAGGAAAGATTTTGTTAGGCAAATTTAGTTTAAATCAGTGCCTATATTTCTATTTTGTATTCAGTCTGCTTTCAAAAAAACAGACAGTGTTTTGGTCACTAGGAAAAAATCTTTTTGGGGGGGTAGGGATGAGGGGCAGTGCTGGAGATCAAACCCAGACCCTCATACATTCTAGGCAAGGGCCCTACCACTGGGCTACTTCCCCAGCTGTGTGAGAATCTTGTATTGATGATTTCCTTTTCCATCAGAATGTTATTCTTTGTGGATAAGGCCTTTATGTATATATAGTTCAAAGAGTTTGTGTTTGCTGGCTGATACTTATTTCACAACATTTTCCCTTCTATTGCTAACTTGAATAAATTGTAAGATCTATAGATTAAAGTATACTTCACTTCTATTTTACTTTTAAATTATTTTTACAGCCCTTTACCACATGAATTCAGGGCCTCACACATGCTAGGGAGTATTCTACCATTCTGTTACCTCTGGAAGCATATTTCCAGTTTTGACTGAAAAAAAAATACTAATAGTGATGTCTTTAAGTATATATTGAACATATATTGAATATATTGAATATTTTGTGTACAAAATGAATAAGATAGAATCATGAAACACTTCCTACAAAAAGAGATAAACACTCAGGTTACATGTACACACTAAGAAGGTATTGTAAAAATCATGTCTGGTTGGAGGCTTTGGGGAAGACTTAAAGGGGTATTTGTGTTATAAAGAGAGCTGAAGATGAAGAGATCAAAGATAGCATGAGAAAAGAAGTGTAGAATGTATCATACTTTGGCTTATGTTTAGTAGTAGGAATTTAAGTTTTTTTCCTAGAGCCATTTTTAATGTACACTATTGGGAAAGTAACATGACATATTAATGTAAATTTAGCTTTTTTATTTAAGCAAAATTTTACTGATATCAAATAAATTTTGTCTAAATCTTACTTCAGATAAATCCTTGATTGTTGCACCAAGAGAAGGAAGCTGGTCACAGAGGGCCCCATATTATGTGATTCCATCTGTTAGAAATGTCCAGCATGTATACATATATTTAGATAGGAAGTAGATTGTTAATAGGATTGGAGAGGGAAGTGAGCATTGATTCTTAGTGTGTTTAGGATTTCTTTGGGAGTAATGAAAGCATCTTAAAATTGATTGTAGTGATGGTTGCATAACTATGTGAATGTACCAAAAACCACTAAAGTCTGTAAATTGTGTCGCAATAAAGTTGTTATAAAAATGTAGAATAGTATATCTAAATGTTGAGAGAAGATAATTTGTACAAATATAACAACAGAAAGACAATAAAATGATTTACTTTAGCTCATATCTGTTTATCATTAAGAAAGAGCCAGGTGTGGTGACATACACTTAACATCACAGCACTTGGGAGGCTGAGGCAAGAAAGTCACTGTAGCCTGGGCTACATAGTGTGAGACTCTGTTTCAAAAAAAGTCTAAAGACTGTAAATAAATATTAAAGCATTTTACCTGCTTAGAATTAAACTTGAGCTTATTTCTTTACTAGTTTTTTGGCGATGAGGATTGAACCCAGGGCCTTGCACATACTCAGCACATGCATGCTCTGCCCTTACTTCTCTAAGGTGAAAGTTTTTAAGGCTACAGTGGAGTCTTTTTTTTTTTTTTTTTACATTTTTCTAAATCTTTCAAAAAACTATAGAAGACTGTAGGATTGGACCCTATAAAGTTAGCCCGTGGTTTATAAAAATTTGTAAAGAAAGTTTTGTTTTCAGAGCAATATCTCCAATGCTTCATGTAGCTACTGGATCTTTATATATGATGTTAATCTTTAAAATCTCTCTCTCTTTTTATTTTGGTACTGGGGGTCGAACTCATGACCTTGCACTTACCAGGCAAGCACTTGAGCCACTGAGCTAAGTCCCCAGCCCCTAAAATATCTCTCTTTTTAAAGAAAGCACCTTGAACGCTGGTGGCAAAAAGTTGACATTTTAAAAATTTCCTCACATTTCATAAATTATGGAATACTTAATACATAGAAAAGGACATATATCATGTATATGTAAGGAATGAAGAGAATGCTTGGTACCTTGTGCTCCCCAGCTTAAAATGCCAGGGAACCAAGAGACAGGGTGAGAGGAGAAAGGGTATGAAGAAGGAATTGATTGTTATGTGCATATTACTTCTTGATGAGTGCAGTTATTACCTACTGCAAGCATGTATTAATAAAAATTGTTTTAGAACTATACTGGTATCACCTTTATGTCTGAAGCCTCTAGTTTACCTTCCCCCAGTACATAACTAATTATCCTGAATTTTGTTCATTATTTCCTCTCTTCATTTTGCAGTTTTATGATAGATATAATATACTCCAAGTAATATAATAGTAAGTGAAAAGTATTTTGGTTATTAGAACCTATTTCTACTTTTTTTCACAGTGGGAATGTAAGACCGATTTGGATATTGCATACAGATTTGGAAAAACTGTGGTGAGCTGTGAAGGCTACGACTCCTCTGAAGACCAGTATGTACTTAGAGGTTCCTGTGGCTTGGAGTATCATTTAGATTATACAGAGATTGGCCTGAAGAAATTGAAAGAATCTGGAAGACAGCAGGGCTTCTCATTCTCTGATTACTATTATAAGCTATACTCTGCAGATGCCTGTGCCACTGGTGGATTGGTTACAATCGGAGTGCTGCTTACTATTGCCTTTGTAGTTTACAAGTTGTTTCTTAGTGACGGCCAGTGTTCACCTCCACCATACTCTGAGTATCCTCCATATTCCCAGCATCATCAGAGGTTCAGCGGCTCGGCAGGAGCCCCTCCCCCAGGCTTTAAGTCTGAGTTCACAGGTGGGTTTCCCTTCTCAATGGCTGTCAATAGGGTGGATGGGAGTCAATGAATCTTGAGCTTTTTTTTGAAAAAAAAAAAAGAATGATTGCACTCAGAAATCAAAGTAGATTTGTCTTACATGTTTACTTTCAATTTCTTTTGCCTCTTCTGTTCTTTTTTTATAAGCATATGTGATGATTACTATTCTTAGGATGCCTTATTAAATTATAAATCATTTTCTTTAGTGAGACTAGATCAGAGTTGTTAGCATTTCCCTTGACCCCTGTATCACACTACACTATACACAGTAGTTAACTCATTAAGTAATGTACATTTCAACAGAAAGAATAAAATAAGTTACCAGAGTAAAATATGGGAGAACATTTGCCATGTTCTTAGGACAGGCAAAAATTTCTTTTAACAGAACACAAAAAGTACTAGTTATAAAACTAAATATTACACTTTATTTAAATTAAGAGCATCCATTTATCAAGACTATTAATAGAGTGAAAAGGCAAGCCACAGACTAGGGAGAAAATATTTGTAAAATCTATGTCCAACAAAAGATTTGTATCTAAAATATATACAGACCTTTCATAAATTTGAGAAAAGACCCCATTTAAATAGTAGACAGAGGACACAAAGCCATTTTATAATAAAAGAATATTCAGATGGCCAATAAAACTATAAAAAGTGTTAGCATTTTTCTTTAAGGAAATGCACAATAAAACCACAAGGAGATTATTATTATTTGGTACAGGGGATTGAACTCACAATCTTGTGTTTGCCAGGCTGGTGCTTATGCCGCCAAGCTAAATCTCCAGCCCCCAAGGGAATTGTTTTTAACCATCAAAAAACCAGTGTTATGACTAACATTAAAATGAATATTAAGAATTCACAAAGATAAATGATTGGAGCTTTTATACTTTGTCTTTAGGAGTTAAAAGTGGCAAAACACTTTACAAAATTGTCAGAATGTACTAAAAGCAAACATATCTACCCCATGATCAGGGTTTGCATTTCTAGATATTTACATAAGATAAGTGAAGGCATTGTGCACAAAAAAGTACACAAGAATGTCCATAGTAATTTTATTAATACAGACAAAAGTGGAAAATAGACTAATTATTTGAATGAGAGGGGGCTGGTGATACAGCTCAGCAGCAATAAGCAACTGCCTGGGAAACTCAAGGTCCAGAGTTTGATTCCCAGTACCAAAAAAAAAAAAAAGCAAATTATGAATTTTTCACATGATGAACTGCTACACGAGTTAAAAAATAACTGATAGGTATAACAGTAGGTTTGACTTTTATAGACGTAATGATGTAGCAGACATGAAGTTAATACATAGTCAATGATTGTATTTATGAAAAGATCAGGAATGAACAGACCTAAAAGGACAATAGTCAGAGTAATTACCTTAGATACAGGTAGGTATCTACTGGGGAGTTGTAATGAGACTTCTAGAATGCCAGAAATGGTTTATTGATGTATGTGCCAATTTTTTGTGCCATCCATGTAAGCTTAGCATGTATTGGTCAATTTACAGAAGCTTTCCCTGAGCAGGACTTTCTTTTAGTCCTTTTGAGAGTACAGCTCAGCTGACAGAAATAAGTATCTATCAGAAAATCATGAAAAGCTCTCATCTGAAGCCCTCAAAGACAGTTGAAATGCAGAATGGAAATCATTGTAAAGTGAGATTATCTTCTAATGGCTTATCTTGAGTAGGGGAAATATGTATAATCTTACATGAGTTGAAGTGTGCGATGAATCATGCTATGGAAATTACGAAGCCAATTATCTCCAATTCGGTTATTTAGAGGGAAACTTCCCCTGCATTTCTCAAATACATTGCTCTTTCCCCTTCTTCATGAGAAATGTGCTTATGAATTTTGAGCCGGTATTTTACAGATGTGCTTTATGGATACAGCTTGTTTATAAGTTGAGAACTGGGTATTATTATTATTATTATTATTATTATTTGGTACCAGGGATTGAACTCACAACCTCATGCCTACCAGGCTCTGAGCTAAATCCCCAGCTTCTGAGAACTGATAATTATTAGTAAATAGTACAATGTAGGTGAAATAATAGAAACATCAAATTTTGAATGTTACATTTCAGTGAAGATATTTAATTTAATCATTTTTATTTTAAGGATCACAGAGTACTGGCCATGGTGCAGCTTCTGGTTTTGGCAGTGCTTTTGCAGGACAACAAGGATATGGAAATTCAGGACCAGGGTTCTGGACTGGCCTGGGAACTGGAGGAATATTAGGATATTTGTTCGGCAGCAATAGGTAGGCTTTGCATTGATTTCATTTGCTTTTCACTTCAGCTTTTCCTTCGGTGCTTCTTGGTTTTGCTTGTAACTTCACAGCATTTGCTTTTGTAAAGGAAAATATGTTGATATTTTCCTATTAAATAATAGTTTGGGATGGGGAAGGGTACACTGTATATGCTTTAATCAATATTATGTATTTTCCTTCATTGTGGTTCCTTCCTATGTCGTTTTCATAAATATTATAAGATAGGAAAACACTATTTACTTGACATCTGAGAACATGAGAAGGCAGAAATGTAGACATTTGGGAGGAACTATCAGCAGTCTGGTTGGGAAGAATGATAAAGGTAAGCCTGGAAAGAGCTTGAGGCCAGATTTTAGAATTCCTTGAGCATTAGTTGTACTTTTAAGTTTAGCTTTTTCCTTGAGTATGAATTCAAAAAGAAAGAACAAGCTGGGTGTGATGGTACATGTGCCCAGGACTGGGAAGACTCATACAAATTTGAGGTCAGACTGGGCTACAAGGCCAGCCTGAACTATATAGCGAGACCCTATCTCAAAAACAAAACAAAACCAAAAACATTTACTTTCTCTTCCTGCCTTTCCCCAAAGCAGTGACTATAACATTAGCAGAAGTTAACAGAATTTATTTGATATTAACCCTGATTTACTGAATATTCTGGGAAAAATATTTGATAACAATGCTTTTTTTTTTCCTTATGGTTTAAGAACAGAAAAGTGATTAAAAATTACAGTCACAAGAAAGATTCCTAACCCACTTCTATGTCTTTAAAGGACAGCAACACCATTTTCAAACTCGTGGTATCAGCCTTCCTATCCTCCTCCATACACCAGCTCATGGAATAGTCGTGCTTACTCACCACCTCATGGAGGTATCGGGGGCTATTCAGCATGTTCAAGCTCGGAGGCTAAAATCAGAACAGCATCAGGTGGGAGCAAAAATACAGATGCTTCTACTATGTAGTAGGAAAGTTCAGAAGTAGCTTTAGAATTTGGAAGATGGCTATATGTTTAGCATATGATTTTATTTGGTATGCTCACCCAAAAATATTGATGGTAAAGTTAACAGATTAGAACAATTATTTTTATTAGTACATGTTTGCAGTATATAATCATTAAATTCCTGGTGGGAAGTTGATATATGTACTTAATCTTTCCTTCTATTTGTGAACATTCTTTAAAAATCAGAGTTGGTTTATGGTCAGCTATCCCACTGAGTTTTTTTTTTTTTTTTTTTGTACCGTAGATCGAACTCATGACCTTGTGCTTGCCAGGCAGGCGCTTAAGCTACTGAGCTAAATCCCCGGCCCCCCAACTGAGGTTTTAATTTAAAACTTTTCTGGAGGTTGTTTGTTTGTTTATTTATTTGGTGCTGGAGATTGACCTCAGGACCTTGTGCTTGCCTGGCAGGTGCTATGCCACTGAGCTATAACCCTGGCTCTGGGGGGTGATGGTGGTAGTTAGTTTTTATAAGTGTTTAATTCTGTGATTTGTAAGAATCTTCTAAGCTCATAGACAGTGTTTTTAAGTAGAAGTTCGACTTTTCAAATTCAGGAAAATAAAAAAATACATGGAACTATACTTTAATAATTGTCAGAAATATTGTTTATTACAAAGGGTAAATAGAATGTTTTGTAAGAAACAAAGATTTAAAAAGTAGTAACTATTGGAGGAGTAAAATATCTGACTAATCATTGGAAATGGGAGGTGGTCATGAAGCATTTGTACATTGCTATGAATTAGGTTTATCTTTTTGAGGAAGAATAAGCTATAGAATAATGAATAATTCTTGAAATGGATAAAAAAGTATATTTTACCTATATTTAAAAATGTAACAGTAAAATTCTCATAGTGCTGATTTGAATATGAATTAACATAAACACTTTGAGAAACTGATACTCCCTACTAAAATTGAACCTAGCATCTAGGATCCTATGGTTTTAGTCTCAAAGATGGTCATGTCTGTATATATTATGTGATATTATTGGTTCCATTAACCTTCAAGGACAGTATTTGCATATAAACTAAGAATATCCTCTTATATGTATTAAGTTATCTCTAGATTACTTAATATACCTAGTACAAAGTAACTACTGTGTAAATACTTGCTACATTGTATTGTTTAGGGAATAATGATGAGGAAAAAATTTGTATGTTCAGTAAAACTATAATTTTCTTTTTTGGAAATATTTTTATACCACGGTTGGTTGAATCCATGTATGTGGAACTTACTGATAGAAAGGGCCAACATACCTAGCAATAGAAATATATATGCTTGTACATTGGTCAGTAAGCACAAGAATGTCCAGAGTCCCTTTTCATAGCCTGTCTATCAGTATGGTGTGTGGGGAGATACCTAAGTACGTGGACCATTGCAGTTCCATGCTCCCTGTGTTAGTTAGCTTTCCAGTTGCTGGGACCTACTCACAATTTAAAGGAAAGGTTTAATTTGATTTGTGATTGATTAGAGGGAATTTAGTCCATATTTGGTTGGCTGCAAGACAGAGACATCATAGCGAAAGGGTGCAGCACAACAAAGGTACTTAGTTCCCAGTGGCCAGGAAGCAGAGCAAGGGAGCAGCATCAGAGGGGAAGAGGTGATAACCAGCTACAGTGGCCAAGGTCACATCTGTGACTCTCCAGGACACACCCAGAAGTGTGCTTTATTAATCTCCTCTGCTGCTCCCAAGCCAGTTAGGATTATACAAGGAAGTAAACTTTCCTCTGTCACCATTTCTTCTGTTTACCTCCTTTAGCCTGTTAATTGGCTTAGACCCTGTTAGTGTTAACTATCTCACTTTGCCTTTTGGTCAAACACATCTTTGGTTTCCTCTGTGAGTTGCTGGGACTTGGTGATTGGGAGGGTTGCTGTGGTTGGTGCTGCATGTCCTGCATAGTTTTGTTCCACTTTATGGTTCATTCTCACCTTCCCTCATCTCTCTTATTCATTTGCTAACAATAAACATGCATTATTTTTGTAATTTTGTATAAATAATTTTAATTTATTTTAAAAAGCTAATACAAATTTTACTCTTCTCATTCTAGGATATGGTGGTACTAGACGACGATAAAAAAAGAAAGTTGAACACTGGAAGCAAAATTTCTGAGTTTTCATCACATTCTCTTTTTAAAAAAAAGTGCTGCTACCTGCTAACAAGTGAGAAAGGGGAATATTCAAAAGTTCTGTGTTTTGTCCTGTATAGCTTTTTGTGTTTTATTATTTGTGGCTAAAAGTTGGTATATGATAAAATGCTTACTTATTATATATTAATATAACATTGCAGGTGTATAGTGCAGTTTTTGAAAGTGATGATTCTTGCAGAATGCTAAAGAGTTATTGTTTGCTTATAAAACCAGTGAAACCATTGGAAGCATTACTAATGAAAAAGTCACACCAGTAGAAACTGGTGAAGAAAATTTCAGTCTTAGGTTATTTTAGTGGATGAGTCCTTATCTAATAGTAATATTCTATTTGGTATTACATTATTTGGTGTTTGCTATTCTTCAAATGCTTTGGACTACTAATTATGCTAATTTGTAGGTTCTGGTCACTTTATGAGTTCTAAAGCTCTGGATCCTTCAGTCATGGTAGGCTTCTGGTGAGAATTACCTTTCATAGGAAAAGGTAGAAAATAAGCACCTAGGAATTTGTGACTGACAAATACTTGAAACTTCTCTGTTTCTTCAGTTCCTGTAATGATTGATACATTGGATTTGAAAAGTTTAGAAGTTTAACTAAGTGACTCAGTAGGGGGTCAGGGTCCTTACTTTGTAAACAGCCTGAGCCTGTATAAAAAAGGCATTGAGATGGTATGGGTGCTGCACCCACTTAGTGATAGGTAGCCTGCTTACAATATAAGGGAGGGGAAGAGGCTTGCTCTCCCTTTTGCTCTTGTTGCTTTTGCTCTCTTCTGCTTCCTTAAACTTTGCCCCTCTGCCATGCCATGCTGCCTTGGACCAGCTGAAAGTGAGCTGAAACCTCCGCAAACCCAGGAGTTAAATAAACTTTTCCCTCTTTCATTTGGGTCAAGTATTTTGTCTCAGTAACAGAGAAAAGTAACCAAGACAGTTCCCAAGAGGTAAAGCTGAAATACTTCAACGAAAAATGTCTTTTTTTTTTTTTAATAGCAAACGCATGTACTTCTCTGTGGAATCTTGAATATTGTTGTAATAGTGTTTGAATCAAACATTAAAATAACAATAAATAAAAAAGATATTCTCGTTCTTTTTACTATCCTTGGCACAAATTGATGTGACATTTTTAAAACCTTTTCTCAAAAGGAAAAATACTCAGAACAGTAACTGTGTCTCCCTAAACAATTTCATGTGGTCATTGTATCTTAGATACTAGTCATTTAGGTGATTTAAAAAAAATTAATTTTAATTAGTACATTTTGCAGTGCATGGTGATTACATTCATTGTGGCAAATTGGCACATGTACATATAATTTTTTTATTTTCCCTTCCTCCATCTTCTTTATAAAAAGTATTTTTGTCAGCATCAGATTTATTTATTTATTTATTTATAAAGTTAATTATCATAAGTATAGATTAACAGCTAGACTAACAGACCAAAAAATATATAAAACACCTAAGACAGTTATACTAAATCAAAGTTCACTTTTATTGTACATTGTCCATGCTGTATTGCAGTAACTTTTTCTTTTTTTTTTCCCCCATTGTCTGTATTTTGTACTTTATATATTGGGTTCCTCATATAAAAGAAACTGGTATTTAAGCTTATGTGTCTGATTTATTTCATTTAACATGATCTCAAGGTATATACATTTTCCTGCATAGGACTCAAGTTTATCCTTTCTTAGAGTAGTACTCCATGGTGTGTAATTACCACATTTTCTTTATCCATTCATCTGTTGACAAGTAGGACAAGAAGACTGCTTCCAAGATGTAGCTATTACGAATTATGTAGCTATAAACATGGGTATGCATATATCACTGTGATATGGTGTCTTTAACTCATTTGGGAAGATATCAAAGACAAATAGCTCGGTCAAATGAAATTTCTATGTTTAGTTTTTTGAGGGATCTCTCTACTGATTCCTTATAGTGGTTCAACAAGGCGTCATGTTTACCTTACTCTCCATCTCTGCAACATTTATTATTGGGTGATTTCTTGATAGTCATTCTTTGTGGAATGAGATGGAATTTCAGTGTTGTAATTTACATTTCTTTTTTTTTTGTTTAATGGTAGCAAGGTTATATTAGAGGTAGGAAAAGAAATAGGTTCTGCAGAGCAAGTTTGAACCAAGTAAAAAGTATACCCTGTCAGCCTGCGGGTAGGCCACATGTTGAACATTTTTTTGTATTTACTGACTGTACTTACTCATCTAAAAAGTGTCTTCATTTTAGATTGTCTCTTTTTGATTGGGTCTTTTGAGATCTACAATTCTGAGGCAGTGTCCAAGTCAAGACCTCTTTGTGCTCATGGTTGGTAGATAAAGAAATAGGAGGTCAGACCACAGAATTGTGCTGGATTCAGGCATCAGCAGGCAGTTGGATTAAGGTGAAGGTGTGGATGTGGAGACTTTCAAATCCAGAGTAAATGAGGCTAAGCCAGGCCTCTGAGCCTGGCGGGGGAGTGGGGGGTGGGGGGGTGGGCTTGTGTTCTTCAGATTAAACCCCTAAGGGGGGGGTCTCTTTCCTGATCTCTGCTCCTTGACCACAGCTACTGGGCTGTCTCATGTAGCCACTGTTGGAATATAACCCAGGGATCTGTGAAATCAAGCCATCCTGTAGCTGCTGTGAGTACTGAACTCAAAACATTTAACCCTTGGCCAGAATGATGTCCTGCCAACAGTCTCTCCAAGGGGATAAGATGGGTGATGGGACTCAAGTTAGTCACATTTATTGACTGTCAGTGGACACAGTGGAGCAGAATCCTGTGCTCGCCCTGGCTGATCTGTTCCACTGCTGTGTTTCTCCCTAAAGCCCTCTGGAGTCCCCAGCTTTCACTTTGTAGTCTGTCTCCCTTTCCTGTGAGTCATGAACAGGAGCTGGGAGAAAAGTACAGACTGTCCCTTCCCTTCTTTGCATCATGTTCTGTCTCTTAAATGTTTCTGTAGGTTTCAATTTTCTTGTTAGCTCCTTCCTGGTTCCCCTGAATCTTTTTTTTTTTTTCTTTCTTCAAGTTGTTTTCCAGTGCCTGAGTTCTGAATCTGACTGAGTTTTCCAGGAATTCCTATTTGTCTAATGCTTACAAAAATAACAAGAGTGACATGGAAACCTCTGCTGTCCCCCCTACCCCCAGGCAGGAATCAAGTTTAGGGCTTCACACATACTAGGAAGTGCTTAACCATTGAGTTATACCTCCAGCCCAAAATTGCTTCTGAAAAAAAAAAAAAAAAACCCTCCAATCTTTCCAAAGTATCAAAAATCACTCAGGTTAAACTTTATAACCTGAAAGCTGTGTTTTTACCATTTAGGAACCAATTTAAAAGAAACCAACCCTTTTTGCGACTTTAAGATTTGATTTGGCTAAGCCAAATGTTGATAGCACCCCTGTAACCCCGGCACTCCAGAGGTTGAGGCATGAGGTATCCCAGTTTGAGGCTAGTCTGCACCACACAGTGAGACTCTATCTCAAAAAAACAAAACAACAAAAAAAGACTTCAGCAAAACTTAGTTGAAATTTTAGAGGAAATTTTAGAATTTTACAGTTTCAGAGAAAACATGGCTTTCCCTTAGGAATTCTTATCCCACCACTTGTGAAAAAAAAAATCCAGTTTGTTGCCTTTTCCCATTAGCTATTTTTGGTTTTGGTTTATTATTTTCTGTGGGAGTTGATAATCTTGTACTAAGTGTATTTTGTAGAATGAAGTAAAAGTATTGAGTGCTGCTATAAATTGGGTCAGTGATATCAATCTGCATATCACTGGATATTCTTAGAGCACTAATGCTTGACTGGGTGTGGTGGCTCACACTGGTGGCTGAGACAGGACAGTTGCAGGTTTGAGGCTAATGTGGGCACTTAGTAATGCCCATTCTCGAGATAAAATTTTAAAAAGGATTAGAGATGTAGCTCAGTTCTCCCTGGGTTTAGTCTTCACTACCACAAAACAAAACAAAATTCTTTTTCTACCATGGGGGTCAGCCTGTTACAGTGGGGTAAGTTTGGGAAACTCAGACCCAGCCTGGTAACATGCAGAGGGAAACCCTTGACTCCTTAGCCACAGGGCTAAGATTTCTGAAAAGAAAACCAGACTGTTTTGGGAGAAGTGTATTACAGTGTGAACCGAATTCTCAGCCTTGCCAGTGGCTACCATTGAAAAAAGATTTAATGGAAGAGAATAGAGATAGAATTCTGAAAACTAGAAAGGGGATTATGTAAAGCACCTGTAGAGCCAGGGGAAGTGAGCCCTAAGTGCTGAGTGTTTCTAGCCAATAAGAGCAGCCCTGCCTCTGAGGTTGGTTACTTTGCTTGAGGACCCTGCAATAGTCTTTCCAGTGGTGCTGCCTGTAAGGCACTAATTCTCTACCACCCTGCTTTACATGTAGACTTACAACTGGACACAAGTTTCACTAGGCATTGAAGTGTGGGAGGCAGAAATTGTGTTCTGAGAGGGACCACACCTATGTAGGATCATACATGCACATCGGGAGACTCTGATTTTTCTTGTCTGTACAGTCTGGTGAGGTGTGTGGGATTATATCTTAAGTGAGAGGTGGAATATAAAGTTATAAAGTCCACATTTGTTGATTAAGGGCCTACTAAACATTCTGGACTCAAGGTTTGAGGATTTAGGACTCTTTAACAGTTTAATCTGTGGCTAAATATAGGCTGGTCTGAAAAGATGGCCTAAGACAATGTCACAATGCTAGTACTACACTGGTGCACTGTAGAGCATGGGTTTCCAGTCTTTTGGCTTGTCTGGGCTACACTGAATGAAGACCAGTTGCCTTGGGTTGCATATAAAATACTGTATAAAATGTAATATATAATTTTGTCTATAGTAGTGTATATAATGTATTTAAGTAACATAATTTCCTTTATTTTGTAACGTTAACAAAAGAGTTCAACATAAATATAAACATAGTTTATATTTATATACTATAATATATTTATATACAGTGGCAAATTTGCACTGAACTACATCCTAGCCCTTCTTTTTTATTTTGTGACTGGGACTCGTAGGTTTCCTACACCTTGCACTTCAGTCCTCCTGCCTCAGCCTTTAAAGTGCTGGGATTACAGGCATGCATGTGTCACTGTTTCTGTCTGATACCACTTCATGAAATCTGATAGATTCCAGGCTCCTATATGTGGTGAGCAAAGAATTGCAAGTATACATTCAATGGTGACAGAAAAAGGAACTACATTTATTGAAGATGATGGAAAGATGTGCTCAGGGCAGGTTTGTGCCAGCAGAAACAAGAATCTGGCACTGATAGGGAATTCAGGAACAGCCCAAATGGAGACATAGCACCAGAGGAAATTTAGCAGGCTGAAGGGAATCTCAGTTCCAAATTATCAGCCCTGAGTCAGCTTTGAGTTTTGTTTATATAGTTTGCAAGCAGGAAGTATAGAAGGCAGATAACATAATATCCTACAGTTGATTACACATGTCTTTATCATTAATTGCTAGATGGAACTTACGCTTATAGAAATAGCAACTATATGAGGTTAGTATTGTATAACACAGAGGAAGAATCCATCACTGTCTCAGACCAGGTAGAGTCACCTTGAAGTGGTGACTCGCTGGGACTTGGAAGTAAGAGAAACATTTCTTCCTGGCTGAACTACACTTACCTTGCAGTTGGCACCCGCAGTGTCAAGGCTTGTTATGTTTGTAGCTTTCCAACCATAGGAACAGGCTGTCTCCAGTCCCATACTTGAACAATGTTAGAAATATGCTTAGTGTTAGAAATACAACTTTTAAATTTTCTCTACATTAAAATAGCTTCCACAGCACTAACAAGAAAAGTGATGTAGAGGATGAGAGAATGGGTAAGTAAAATTTAAAAAGCACACAGATAAATCATGCCTTTGCGTTTAGAAAGATGTGCACCCTGCTCCCACTGCCTCTCACTGGGTTTCCAGATACAGTTGACAGGAGTAATTGATGGTGTTGAGTCATTTCGGGGGCTTCAAACATGCATATCTGTCCTAGAATTTCTCCGATTAGATTATAAACATGAGATGCAATTCATATGAGTTAATTTTTAACAAGATTTGAATGGGGAGACAACTCCAGTGACTCCCTTCCAATCTAAAACAATTACTGTGACTTTGATTATATTTGGAGGCTCATTTCCTTATACTGATATGTAAAAAGCTAGCCAGGGTATTTCCTTCTCTTTTTAATTGGCTCTAAGCATTGCAAATGAGGTTAGCTGAGGGCTAATATGCAATCTCTATAGGCAACACACAGTCCTGTTTCCTCCCGCATAGTGTTCTCCATACAATACAGATATGTACAAGATTGAGCACCGGAGATGTTAGAGCAGATAGCTCCAAAAATATCAACTGGGTAGGAGCCTCAAGAGGCTATGACTCCCCACGGTGCAAGAGTTTACATATAAAAAACCAAAGCGATAGCCTCCCAAAACAATCCCACTGCTACCTTAGTTGGGTCATATAAATTGATCCTTCTACATATGTTTATCTCTACAATTTACAGAGATGACAATCTTACACCTGGACAACCAGCTCAAGTTTTCCCGCCATCCTCACTAGCATTCATCCCTGAGCCACTCCCCTTCTTCATAAGATGATAAATGCTGGGAGAGGCCTAAGATTAAGGCCTTTGTCCAACACGTCCTCACGAGGATTAAATTTAAGACCCCTTGGCTGCCCTTAACTTGGAATACATCTTGGTGTCTTTACTCTTAACATGGATTGCATTGGTTGGTGGTAGATTAACTTGCCGGGATTTCAGTAACATCTCAATAAGATTATAAATATAACCTTTTGGATTGTGAGAAAAACTAAAAGATTATAATATTTAGATGACTAAACTCATTATTTAGGTTTACAGTAGGGAAAAGGTTTCTGAAGGTCAGGCCAAGAGATCTCATAGGCACGTGCTTTGGGCTGGAGTGTTGGATATTTCCTGGTTCCTTATTTCATTTTTTCTTTAAAAATGATAAAGGAGGATCAGCTCTGGGGTGTTGTCCAAATCCTAGTGGGTGGAGGGAAGTGGTCTCCCAGCCCCAGTTGAGCTAGCTGTACTATGGCTATGGAAGTGGATGCATTTGTGATTTAGGCTGACCTTGAACTCATTTTGAATCCCGGTGTTATGGTTGATACATTGTGTCAACTTTAAGTTTAAATTTTTTTTTTAAATTTTATTTTATTTTATTTTTTTATTTTTTTGGTACCGGGGATCAAACTCACAACCTCGCGCTTGCTAGGCAGGCACTTAAGCCACTGAGCTAAATCCCTGGCCTGAAGTTTAAAATTCAAGAGACTTAGCAGGGAGCCAGGATCCTTACTAAATTGCTAAATCTGTCAGTCATTTTCCATCTTTGAATTCTTGCAGTTTCCTTTTATGCCATAACTGACTTGATTTCATTTTGCAAGTCATAAAATCATTTTGACAGTTTACCTTGATTTTTTCAGTTTACCTTGATTTAGTATCTTAAGATCTAAATTTTGAGAAGCATAAATGATGGCTATATAATCAGCTTCCATAACTGTAAGGAACTGCTGGAATTGGCAATGATTCAATCCCTTGGACTTTATGAAATTCACAGCTTTGAGGATGATTTATACTACATTCTAAAAGCTTTCACACATAAATTTTCTCGATCCATAGATCAGTGATATTTCATCAAATGTAAGTTGCTGGCAGCAATTGCATAACCCTCTATTAATTTTAATTTCTTTTTTTAATAACTTGCCATCAGTGGCTAGGTCAGGTATGTTGACAGAGGTAAAAGAAAATTGCTTTTTAATTTTTTTTTCTTTGGTTTTTTGAAACAGAATCTTGCTATGCAGTCAGACTGGCCTTGAACTCATTATGTAGCCTAGGCTGGCCTCAAATTTGCAGCACCCCTGCAGTCTCAGCCTCCCCAGTGCTGGGATTACAGGCTTGCGTCACTTCGCCCAGCATAAGAAAACTGCTTTAATGTAACTTTATCTACTTTATGCAAACCAAAAGATGTAGTTCTTTTTAATTGTCTGAAAGAAACCATTTCTTTGGTGACATAATCATTGTCAGTACCTGTAATAAAAATGGCAAGTTGAACGGTATCTGCTTTAATCTATTGTACTTTAATCTATTGCCAGCGTATAAAATTTGAAATTATCAGCTGTTCTTTCCAAATCTGTCTTGATACTTTTATTTCTTCAGGTTGCCTGGCTATAGTGTTTTTTTTTTTTTTTTTTGTACCGGGGATTGAACTCAGGACCATGTGCTTGCAAAGGCAGGTGCTTATGCCACTGAGCTAAATCCCCAGCCAAGTACACATTTTCATTGGAGCACAGAGATGTAATTTCAGTCAGTTTCTACTTGCTTGCGTATATTTAATTAGTGTATGTTGTAGGGAAGCATAGGGACCTGTGTGCTGGCAAGACCTGTACTGTTCTGCTCGCCTTGCTGCTCCTTCTCTGGCTGAACAGGAGTGAGTAGCATGCTTGACACCAGTCACTGAGGTTCATATGGTCAACCACTGACCAAATGAAAGGAAGTCATTTGTTTTGGTAAAAAAAAAAAAAAAAGGATGAAGGGGCCCATCTGCTTCAAACCACCTCACTGTGTACAGATGTTTTGGGTTTGGTTTTTCATAGCAAGGAACAGTTGGGGAGGGAATACAATGGAAAGATTCACATGCAGGCTGGTTCCATCCTTTCCTGGACTGAGACCTCTCCTCCTCTGTCTAGGGGAATGAAATTGGACTTGACTTTACAGTGCCAGGATCTGCATATTCTGTCCATTACCCTGGGCTGAGGAGAGATGTGGGAGCTATTTATGCCCTCAGCCTGGGAAAGTTTGGGCAAGTCTCTTGTCTCTAAAGGAAAACAAAAACAAAACAAAGCAAAACAAAACAAAACCAACAGCCATCTTTTGAAGTTCCATTTTACAGTGTTGCTTACATGCCAAGTCTTCAGGATGGCCAATCTACACAGCCTCCCTTCCTCAAACCTATCTTGTGCATGGTCCTTTACTCTGCATGTTATCATTGGTGATGGGTTCCCAGTAGATAGACTTTCAGGTTCTTGTGTGAGGAACAAAATATTTGACACTGCACACATGGTACAGAAACAGCAGCTAAAGTTTAATGACATTTAAAGGGAAAGACATAGAGCGAGTAGTGCATACCAGCAAAAAGGAAAATGACATAAATGGAAAGGAAGATATGACACAGGCACCAAATAAGTGACAGGTTTGGAAATTTAGGAATCTTCTAAATTGGCCCAGGGATCTTTGTCTTTCTTATCTCTGTCTCCTGATAGTACACATTAGGATAAGAAAGAGAGGGCATTGCCTATGTTCAGGTTAGTGTTTCTATGGCCCCAGTTATACTATCCATACTATCCCCCTCCCCCCAAAACACCTGGTTCCCAAAAATCTAAAGGATCAGAGGAAGGAAGTTCTTTTAAAGCTGCTTTCTGTGGAATAGGGGCACTGGCTCTATGTAGGGATCAAAGAATTCTCATCCTGCCTGATCTTGGGGGCTAAGGGAGCCCTACTTTCTTTCTGAGGATTTCTTGATGAGCTATAAATACGGAGGTGGTTTTTGGTTCTTGTCTGAGGCCATCAGTAGTTTAATGGTCAATGAACAAAAAGAAACAAGTCTGACTAAATCTGAAAATCATGATCCAAATAGTAAGGCTGTGGAAAATGTTAATAAAGGATATTGATCCCCAGGACCAGATAAACGGATGTACGTATTCCTGTCCAATTTGTGGGAAGATAGAAGTAGGAATCAGTGCACATAGAAACATTCCTGAGTCTTGAGTTATTTTTGATAGTAAATGGAGCTGTGGCAAGCAAGAGAGCTGCAAAACTGTCTATTCAACACCCACAGAAAAGGACTTTTTTCAAAATGGGACTGATTTTTATTTAGAGAGAACAAAATAGTTTACTTATCTGGATCAGTGTTATGTGAAGCAAAGAGCAAAACAAACAGAAAAACCCCAAAAGCAAACAAGGAAAAGAAAAATGAGCTCAAAAAATTCCTTTATGTGTTTGGGTGAGTGGTTTTTCCCAGAGGCTGTAGTATTAGGATCCACCAGGGATGGAGGAGGGATAGCGAGTCACAACTAGGACCTATTTTGTTCCCCCATCCTGTGTGTGTGTGTGTGTGTGTGTGTGTGTGGTGTGTATGTGTGTGTGTGCGTGCGCGTTGAGCCCCACTCTGTCTTTTCTACTGGGTGGGGTCAATCAGTGGTGTGGCCTCTGCTCTATGGCTGTATTTGCTTTAGCATTTCTCAGTGTCCATGCCCCTCTGTGTAGCCAAGTCACTGGTATCTCTTGTCTAGCTCCATGGTCTATGGGCCTGTGGTTGCTCCTTCACTCCAGTGATACTTCTATCTACTCTGGAGTGTGGTGACTACCCAAACTGGGGAGTATCCTTGGAAGATGGGTAAGGAAACAGAACACCAAGCTCTCTGCTTGATATAGCCAGCACTGGAGTGGGAGTGGGGGCAAGGAGTAATTTGGACTTCATGCTATCCTATCGATACTCAGCCCCTCAGAAAACCACTCAACAGACCTGAGTTCTCACCAGTATCCTTCCCATCCTGAAGTCACCATTGCTTAAACTTCTCAGAGGTCTGTGACTAGTTCATCTCTGTGACTATGTCCTGTGATCATCTCCTACCCAGTCGCTGTGGTTGAGTGACGCTTCAGAAATCCTGAAGTGTAGACATTTATGACTTCTGATGCCCAGAGTAGCTTCATCTTACACAATTAATCCCTTCCCAAAACATCTCCTGATTATAGCAAGTCCTTGACTTATGAATGAGTTCTATTCCAGGAAAATGTTCTTCAGTCAAATTTGTTTGTAAGTCTTACAAAGTGAGTCTTAAGGACTGGGGATATAGCTCAATGGCACAAGTGCCTGTCTAGCAAGTGCCTGCCTGGCAATCACGAGGTCATGAGTTCCATCCCTGTTACCAAAAAAACAAAAACAAACCAAAAGTGAGTCTTACACACCTTTGACACAAATATACGATGTAAAGCATAAAAAACCAAACATTCAAAAATACTGTAAATGAACTATTTTTATGGTATTCTTAAAATAAGGTAGACATGTGAGCTACTTCTGCAATTTGTTTGCATCGACAAATGTTCATAGTGCAAAGTCTTATATCTGTGAAAGTTTGGAATTCAAATGCTTATTAGTCTAGGACTTACAGTACTGCATTACACTATAATATAGCAGGCATTGCAATGGATCTTGTCTGGAACTGTAGCCTGCTATATGGAAGGAGTCACTTTCAGAGTAAAATCTCACATAGTCCTTGCAGTCTACAGTAACTGATTTTTTCTTGGGGCCCATCATTGTTTTTCCCAGGGGCTTCTGACTCTCTCCAAGCTTGCTTCATATTTATGGAGACAAATTCTCCTCCCCAGAAGTGGGAGTCAGTTAGCTTCATTCTTTTTAAAACATTTTTATTTTGTTTTGTTTTAGAGAGAGTAACACCAAGTAAAATAAAACAGAATAAAGCCCAGCAAAACAAACCAGTATAAGTGATGCAGGACTTCAAAACAATAGGAAATCAACAATGGTTACCATAATGCCAATTGTTGCCTTCAAAATAGCACAAATACTTTCAGATATAGTACAATAAAAAAGAAGAGAGTAGAACCAATAAAAAAAAAACAACGAATGCAATAAAGGACTTCAAAATGAGATAATAGTAAATCCAAAATGGCTACCATAATATATCTCATTATCCTTGAAACAGCTGTCCATGCCATAGATACAATAAAATCAAATAAAACAGAAAAAAACCCAACCCAACAGAACAATGAAAATGATACAGAACTTCAAAACAATGAAAGTCAACAATGGCCACCACCCTCAGAAGGTGATCCGTCAGAGGCTGGTGGATCGTTATCCTCTGAATAGATGATCAAACCCACAGGGTTAATGAAACACTAAACACCACTTGCATCAAATTGCATTTCACCTGAATAACTATCATCACAGCCTGTGTTTCTCCAGATCAGCTGATTGCTTATGGGGTGGGGTGGGGTGGGGGTTGGTGTTGGCTCTTCTTGTTTCTCAGCCTGCACACTGGAAGGGGCTCGGGTCTGGCTATACCTCTGGTGGCAGCAACCCACGCATGGTGCTGGTTCACAGGAAGGGCTTGCTTCTTTGTGAATTCTTGTTCTGTTACAGTGAATGGCACTGATTCATGGGAAAAGACTGGGGGCTGGCTGTCTCCCTGGTGGCAGCAGCCCATGCATGGTGCTGGTTCACAGGGAAGGCTCTGCACCTTTTCATTGGCTGCATGACATTCTGGTCACAGTCTTGGTCACTATTCCCCCTCTGTCCTCCACTGAAATGCTATTAGCTTTATTTTCTCTATGTTGGCTTCAGTTTCTCCAGGTTTCCTGGGATTTCTTTTTTCCTTTTAGCTCTTCCTTGATTCCTGGAGCTCTTCTCACTGTCTTCACCTAATTTGTTGTTTTCCTGGTGTCTGGATTCCAGGTCCTGGAGTTGCAATACTGTGCTTGTCTTCACTCTGCATTTTTCTTAATCCCTTATGATTGATAGTTATATCAATCAGTGCTTATTAGAGAAAAATTTAATTCAAGATATACAAATGTATAAAGATTTACAAGATAGGCTTACAATGGCTGCTCACTGAGTCAGGTGTAGAAAAGTGAAAAAGGTCTATCTGTGTGCTAGTAAGACCTGAAGTTCACTGTAGTGTCCTGTGTGAGTCATAACAGGAGGCTGAAGGGTCTGTGCTGGAAGCTGGGAGATGAGATCCAAGGTGAAGACTGGAGCTCCATTGAACAATAAGAAATGAGCCTACCTGCTTCATTTTCCTTCTATTCCATTCAGGTGACAACCAATCACTCACACCCAGGGTGAGTCTTCTGTCTTCAGTAAATCCCTCCTGCCTCATGCAGAACTATGCTGATCCAATTTACTTGGGCATTTCTTATTCAAGTTGACACAGTCACTTAACTATCAACAGTTTTAAAAGCTCAGTGATGGTGTGCCTCTGTACGCAAAGGTAGGAGATACTGTTATGAAAATGAACTTCCCAGTATCCATGGAAATGCTGAATTGCATAAAGGTAGGTGGTGGTTCTTCATTGTCAGAGGCAAGGTGGATGTAATTCTGTACTGGGCAGCAAGGCTGGAGCAGCCTGGTTTACAAGTGGATCTACATGGTATCACCCAGAAACAAGGTAAAGAGAAATTATAGGAG